>JARBJD010000628.1:0-27817 GCA_033064195.1 Blattamonas nauphoetae | reverse complement strand
CAAACAGATTGTCGATTCGAAGATGAATCGTGATTTGTTTATTGCATCACATACCCAGAGCTGTTGATAGTGATGATACTGATTTCAGTATTGCTCCCGTATGGTGGACGATCATTTCAAGATTGGTACGATGAATATGTTCACAGATGGACTCTAGCAAATCCAAAACAAACAATGAACTTACGGGAAAATAACGAGCAAATATTGCCAATGGAGTACCAATGACTGCAAGACCGGTTGAAAAATATCATATCCTTTTCGATCAAAAATGCAGTTCATGTCGAAGGCAATCACTGGTGATCCACACCAGACCTCAGACAGAAAGGTTCCTCAGAAGTGTGATCGACCCTATTTCTCACCGAAGTCAGGATCATGGGAAATTGATCTTGTTTTCATCCAATCACCAACGTCGAAAACAGTACTGCAGATTTACTCCTCTTTGCCATCAACATCAACACTACATACCTTGTTGCAATTCCAGTACTGGATAAATCATGGAGTAAAGTCAAGACTGCAATCAATGATCTAATTCATCATCGTGGAGTTCACGTCAACAGCATTCGTGGTGATGGAGAATCTGCTTGGACAAGTGGAGAAGCATCAACGTATTTTAAGCAACAAATGGTTAGTACATATTTCACAAGTTCACCATTCACAAATCACAACAGAATTGTCGATCGAGTGATCAGAACAATCAGAGATGGATTCCAAGACAATGCAACACAAATGGCAAATCATTCACTGATGAATCAGATGGTAAACTATTACAACGTGACTCCACATCGAGCGTACTGGAACAAATTCACTCCACAGCAGGCACAAAACAATCGTGAAATCGAAGCACTGTATATCTCCAGTTGTGAAGAGCAATTGAAGAACATTCAACGACAACAGACTTACAATTATTGTGGCGATACAAACCAGGAAATATATTGTTGATTCACCTTGATTTGAACAAAACTGCTGCCAAGTTTCAGAAGAAGCGAAGACAGTTTCAATTCGTGAGACAATTCATTGAGTACAAACACGGAAATGTGGTGGCATCATTAATGAATGGACTCACCAGTTTGTCGAATGTGGTGTACGTTCCTATTCAACACACAAAATATCACGCTGCTTCCATCGACGATTTGTCACCAGAGTTTATTGATGATTTTAATTTGGTGTAGTACAGAAGTTTTTATTTCTGTTAAATGACATCTTTGAAAATTTTAGAACCTTTTGATCCTGAACAGAAAGAGTTCACAAACATTCATGAGTCATGACTTTCAGAGATATTTGGAAAGAATAGAAAAGAATTGAATGAATTGACGACTCAAAACTAAATCGGATGATTCAAATTGATGGATACAGAATCACAAAATAAGAGGTGAGATAGCACTGAGGAAAGTCAGCAATGACATAGGCGAATCCTCGATTGATCAAAGATTGTCAGATATTGAAGAATCAATTCGAAGGCTCACAGATAGTCTCAGCATGAGGTTTCGAAGTCTTGACGAGACCATTCACAATCTAATCCAAGAATTAACTGACTCTTCTGATTAAACCTTCTTTGTTGATCTCTGTCAGTGCTACTCCATCTCTGTTGTATCGAAGAATGACTGCTTCACACTTTTGTTTTCGTTGATAGACATTCCAGAAGTGTCGAATGTCAATTGGTGAGTTCAACTGAGGATAGACTCGACTGATTCGTTCTTTGTTGAATCCTCCAAAGATCCACATTGAATCGATGTTTGACTTCATATCTGCTGACAAACTGAAGAGCTCATGCATTGTCAGAAAGAATGTGAACTTCGGTTGTCGATTCTCCAGTAATAAGTCCATCATTGTCATTCTATTTTGGATGTTCTACGTTCACCTAGGATTCTGCGACAGTCATCAAGAAGGATAATCGTTTGGAGATTCTTCACTGAGAAGTCATCAATGTACAGAGCATCAAAGAGATCCTCTCTGCATTCATCAGTAATTCTATCTTGCCACTGGTTGTCTATAATTTCTTCATATGCAGCTTTTGATTGAGAAAATTCCAAGAGAAACGGTAGTGCTTCATTATATTTCACTTTCACGTATGGAACGTTCAGTATTGGTTTGAATTTGTCGAATGTTGGATCAATGTTCTTATCAGTGACGAAGACAAACAAGTGAAAGAGCTCATTCCGAACCTGAACATTCTGGAGTTTGGCAACCTCTCGAAGAGCATTAAAGGTTTTTCCACTTCCTCTGTTTCCAACGAGGACATTCACACTATTGCGATTGAAATTCAAGTCTGGATGAATCTGTGATTGGACTTCATGAGAAACATTCCTATTTGATGCTTCATTCAATTGTGCATTCACATATGCTGTCAATGAAAAGGGTTCCACCCTCCGCGAAACCAAAGGTTTTGCCGATGTTGATCTTTTCATTTATGATTTATCTGCATTTAAAATGTAGTTTTCATTTTTTATTTTGTATGAAAACAACATGACTGAAAAGATAAAGTTCAATCCACCACAAAGAAAAGCACAGGCGAAGAGACCCAAAATGAGATATGAACAGGCAACCAGAGATGCAATGAAACAAATCTTTGCTGATGATGACATTCGCACCAAATTCAATTCTACACTCAGTAGTGTTCCATCAGCATTGGAATATATTGAACGAACTGGACACAATTGGGAAGTGAAAATGGAAAATATGGTACAGTTCCTGATGTGATGGTCTACGACAAAGACACAAAGATCTGATCGCCGCCAATGGTTTCATGCTTGCACCATATCACAGTCGACCTGTCATCGAAACATATTATTCAATGAATCCAACGCAAGATTCACGTCGTCAGACATCATATTCACAATTTCGTCAAGATAACGGAAGAAAAATCAAAGCTGTCCATCAGAATTTTCTCAAAACTGGTACATATGAAGTACCCTCAACATATCACGACATTAGTTACTCTGAAATGCAAGAACAACGATCAAAACAACCATATGCAATCATGAAGAAAGCCGTTGGTGAATTCATGAATGAGATGTTGAAGGTTTATCGTGCAAGTCGAGACAAACCTGCAGATGTCAGCAACAATGTGTTGGACAATATGGTTTTCAATTCCATTCAATCACAGATTGCATCAAAGATGTGGGATCAATGGCTTGAAGACTACGTTGAAAATTTCATCAGTTCAAATCCAGATCATCAGAGGACGAAAGCAAGAAAAGCGTTTAAGGAACAAATTCATCCACAGTTTCTCGAAATCACTACAAACACAGAAGATTTGCAAACTTTCCTTGGTCGTTATTCAGCAAACATCTCAACATTTGTGAACGAACAGACAACTGCAGCGTACCGAACAAGAACGGGAGATATCAATAGATTTCAAACAGGACATATGCGGAATATGCTCGATTCGCTTATTTGGAAAAAGAAATGGGAGAAAGTGGTTAACGAAAACATAATAATCAATTTTTTATTTTTATAGAAAGTGATGCAGCCAATTCTAAGTTGTCAATTTACGAAACACACAAGTTCTTCTTCTGTTCCAACGTCAATCACCAACAATGTCATCATCGATAATAAAGGATCAACTTCTGGAAGATCAAAACTCGAAGATGAAGATGGAAAGAGTGTGCTCTGAACCTGTGGTATCCAATGAACGAGGTGCTTATGATCCACCACCACTTGAGATCTACCCATCTGCACCAATCCAAAGTCGTTCAATACCACTTCGTGAGTACACATCCAACATTGCAGCATTCAAAGATCAATTATTGCTTGTTTACAAGAATGCATTCGCATGTGAAAAGAAACTATTGAATAATCTCATTGAACCATCGAAGAAACTGATCACAAACCAAAGTGATTTATGTGCACTTATTGCGACACTCACTGGGATGAATGATGTGGTGATCGAACTGGATGACCTGTCTGACAAGTGCCTATGTCTGAATAAACGCCCGATCTTTCGAACAATATTCAAGATCCTTGTTGGTGGAAAAGATATGAGTATCGCCTTCAGTGAAGCTTACAACACCATCCTCAACTATGGTATTTCATTAACGAAGGCAATCCCCCGTTAGATTAATTAACGAATTAGATTTTTTATTTTTACTAAAATGGCACCAGGAAGTTTCAACAAACTCAAAAATATCGGCAAACAATTCTTTCAATTCATCAAACCATTCGCACCCTCATTACTTCAAGTCGGAGGTGGATTGCTGTCACAAACCAACAGTAAATTTGGACAAACAGCAGGAGGAATTCTTCAAGGATTAGGAGGAATGATGGACTCCTATCAGCAAAGTAAAGCAATGAATCAGTCACAAAAGCCACTCTCCCCTCAGGA
Organism: Blattamonas nauphoetae; assembly: GCA_033064195.1. Taxonomy (NCBI): domain Eukaryota; phylum Preaxostyla; order Oxymonadida; genus Blattamonas; species Blattamonas nauphoetae. The sequence continues at coordinate 23,496 of JARBJD010000628.1, read as the reverse complement.
GGGTTCGATGCCTCTGGCGAGACTCGACCCCAGTCGGGGTCGAAGCCTTGCAGAGGTAAGACAGATGATCGAGTATGAACCACCGCGAAATGGTCGGTACGTTAATGATGACGTACCACAATCATCAAATTCAAAAATTCAATTCAAAGGTTTATAAATAAATGTAAATCCAGTTTTTTATTTTTTACAGAAATGGCACCAGGTTGGTTATCAAAATTAGCAGGAGTCGGTAAAACTATTCTCAGAATTGGAGCACCATTTTTGAATCTCATTCCCTTCGTTGGCCCAGTGATTTCCAAGATTGCACAGACAGGTGTGGAGATGATTCCGGATGTGAAATCGGATCAGCAAATCCATGCAGAAAAGATTGCACAATATGAGCAAGCAATGAATGAAGGAAACACTGCAGTTGCGAATAAACTCAGAGGAGAAATACTGAGACTTGAAGAAAAGCTGAAACCAAAAGCGAAGAAAAAGTTGAAAAGGAAATAAGCAAAAAGGACTTTTTTATTTTTGTTAAAATGAACTCACACATTACTCATCTGACAAACAAAAGACATGGAGCATCAACATTGACTGGCAATAGCACAGGATCAATAAAGTATACCAGAGATGATATTGGTCAAATCCAACAGCAATTAATGTCAGAACATCACGTCAATTTCCCATTGAACGATGGCGCACACAGCACTTCCATCGAAGAGTTGAAACCATCGGAGAATTCACGCTTCTACAAAGGACAGGAAAGAATCATTCCACTCACTGGCAATCAGGATATCTGTCAAATCGATGATTCCTTCAATACTTTCACAATGACAGCAACACTGAAAGTCAATAATTGGCAGACAACTTCAGGCAAAGTTGGATCGTTCATGAATGAAAGGATATTCATCTTCGTTGGACTCAAACATTCGGCATCCATCTTTAGTAGATTCACAGTTCTTCACAATAATCAAAGAATCACTAGCACAGCAAACAATGATGTCTCGATGGAATCACATATTTACAACATGATCAAACCGAAGAGTCAATTGGAGAACCGAAAACACTCACATACACCTTGGCAAAATGCTTGGACACACGATGAATCTGTCGCTGGTGTTTATATTCCATTATCGGATTTCACAACAACATCTGGAACAGGGGTGTTTCAAGACACAATTGATGTGCCAATTCGCGTGTCAATCAATCTTGAAGATCTTCTCATTTTCTCTGGAATGACTGACTATCCAAAATGTCTCTTTGGTGATTTGAAATTGAGTGTGCACATGAATGAGGATGCGTTTGTTTGTTGTTCTGTGAATCCTGAACTTACTTTGAAAGATACACTATCATCACTCGTAGCTGGAACAGCAGCAGCACCAACGATTAAAGCAGCAATTCTCAATTGTATTCAACATCGTCCCTATTTCTTGAATAACCTTGTCACCTCATGCACAAAGCATTTCGTTCAAATTGGCCAATCATTTCTTCAACCAACCGTTACTAAAGACATTGTTTGTTCAACAGCCAATGCCGTGACAAAAGAACCAGAATTCGTGGATCAGTATATATCATTGAACATCACTGATTTTCGCGTTGATGACGTTTATTGCATGAGTGCAGGATACAAAATGAAAGAAATCGCGAAAGAGAGTCTCAGGAATATGTATACCAATCGTCCTGGAACAATTCCGGCAGAGAGAATCTCATTCTATCCATTTCAAAAGACACCAACGGCAACAGGAATTGATTGTACTCAACAAATGGTACTCACTAATGCCAAGGACATCATGCTCCTCTTCCGTCACTACGATAATGAAGTCACCTGTTTCCACAATCCAATGCAGAAGGATCTTCGTGTGAATCTACTGAACAAATACTATCCGGATATTCCGACTGCCACTATTGGAGCTCGCTTTTATCAGTTCGCATTATCAACTCTCAATCTCGATTCATACCTGGCTGTCCCTGATGATCTGGAGCGATCACTGACGGATTCTCTTGTTGAAGCTAAACTCAGAAATGATATGAATTATCCAAATGAAACAATGACAAGAGTGCGACCGATTCATGACAATACTGACTTCCTCTTATGCTTCTCAACACAACGAAGTGGATGTCCAACAAACTGTAATGATTCCATCAGTTCTAAAGGTCAGAATGTTCCTGTCACGTTGAGATCACAACCGATCTATCAAGGGAATCTCGACACATACTACAATGTTTACAATCAAAGTCAAAGTGGTGGTGATATGACAACATTTACGCATCCTCCAGCACCGATTTTAGCAACAACTGCAACAACGTGGTGGGTCCTACGATTCAGCAATGACGTTCCTATTGTTGAGTATTATCCAAATCACACGTTGAAAGCTTTACACAAAGATTTAGGGATTATCCCAAATTGAAAAGTCTTGCCAACGAATTGTATTTTTTATTTTTCTATAAATGAGAAGCATAAGAGCAAATCATTCCAAACCAACATCGACATTGATTGAGCAAATCGAAGTGCAATCATACTTGCCGAAACAATGGGATTCAGAGCCACACTAGTTTTCAATTCAGGAAGTGCATCCAACAAATCCTCCAATGCCATGTAGAATTGGAGATGAAATTGAAGTTCCCTTGTCGAATGACGGTCATGATGTGACGGACTTTTCGAAGAGTCATCTTCGAATAGATCTAACGATTACTGTACCAGTGACTAAACCAAGAGATACAACACCGACTGAGAGAGCTGGATTGTACGGAATGTTCTTCGGATTCAAATCATCATCAGAAGCAATTCGAGACATGAGACTCGTTGATAGTCAAGGAAATATCATTGACAATTCACTCCAGAATAATCATGTTCACGAATCATTTCTGTATCACACATTCAAGTCACAAGAAGAGAAAAACAATATGAAGCATTGCTACAGTCTTTGGGAAAACGTTCAGAGAATGGATCACAGTGTCTGTGGTTTCTACTACACTCCATTATATAAGAGATCTTCAGATTTACCAGAAACAATCACAAGAACGATTCCACTGGTTCTTCCGTTTGTGAACTTGCTTCCACTGAGTACATTCGATCAGTATCCAAATTCAATCTTTGGCAATTTACGGTTACGATTTCATTTGACGACTGATTCACTTGTGTATTGTCCAATTCGACCATCAACTGTCATTCGAAAATCACTACAAGATACATCTGATGTTGCCCCTACATCGGCACAGAATGATGTATGTCAATCTCGAATGCAATGAATGCATGACGGAGAATTCAGTGTTCTAACTCAAGAATTTACCCAAATCGGAAATCCAGATAACCAATACAACGAGTTTTCAAATCAATCAACAACCGGAGTAGTAGCAACTACTTCTTTCATTTCTTCCACTTCGACAGTTCTCAATTCAAGTGTGGATAAAGCTTCTTCAATCTGCTACGGATATGAAATGACAGAAGCAACAAAACAAACTCTGATCAACACATATTCAAAGACTTTGTATGTGCTCAAAGCAGACAGAATTGACACACAATCATTCCAATCAAAAGCGAATGCCATGGGAGTGAGGTCAAACATTAGTATCAAACTCAACAATCTCATGAATCTAATGTGCTTATTCCCCGATAGACCAAATGAGTGTACAGTCTTCAGAAATCCTCACTACATTGGTCAATTCGAAATGCTTGGAACCAACTTTCCCAATTTCCCAATGTCAACAAACTCACCAGAGTTCTATCAAATGATGATGGTGAATGGTGATTTCATTGGTTGTTCGGCTACACATGAGTTTGAAAATTCCATTTGTGAACCTCGCACTATTAAATACATGTACCAAGAAGTTGACAGAGTAGGATTGAGAACAAAACCAGTCACGGATGCAACCTGTTTCACATTCATGGTCCCAACAGATCGAAGTGAAATCGCTGGTGGTGAAGACGGTATTTCAACAGCAGAATCAGTCAACATTGTCTCCAAAGGAACACCAATCAATCAGGAATTTGATCCATATTTCTTATCAACCACAGAAGGACCTCCTCCACCGATTCTGGCTTTACATCAAGCAACATACTGGTTGTTCTGGATAGAAAATGGACAACCACGAGTGCGATATGTCATTGATCGTCGTCTTCAAGAAGCATATAAAGAAGTGAAGAGAGGGTATTAAGATGAATTTTTTATTTTTGTTTAAAACAGTAGTGGTGAAGCGATACTTCTCAATTCAGAATTCTCACACTGCTCAACTCCCTCCAGCGTTTTTACCAATTCTAGAAAACAAAAATACATCTACTTTCTCGACTGTAAACTCATCCATGTGAAAGAAGAGATTAGTGATGCATCGACAGTCATTTCAAAAGATATTCCTCAGCACATCACAATCCATGGTGATTGGATCCAGACTGATGCACACAATGATTCATATGTTGCCTTCTGCAACGAACAGATTGCGAAGCGAAAGAAGTGGGAACTAAGTACTCGACAATCCATAGTGAAGATCTGGTTCAAAGACAGTTCTGGTGAATCAATCGAGATGGAAACACAAGAGACAATCTATGGCAAAATAATCAAAGAGTACGATGAATTTCTGGTTGATCTCATGTTGGAATACTACTCAGTGAATTATATTTTTGAATGAGTTGATTAATGATTGTCTGTTGTTGCCCAACAATAGAGCACAATTCCTGAATGGCTTTGATACAGAAGCAAGAGAGTTCTGCAGAATCAACTTGAAGACAATCTGGATTGGAATCATTCACAACTTCAGGAAAGATTTCTTGGATCTGTTGAGCAATCACTCCGATGTGTTTCTTCTCACTTTCCTTCTTCAAGCATTCACATTTCTCTTTGCAATTCTTCAAGTGTTCTTCATCAGTCTCATTTTCAATTTGCTTTGTCACTTTGTTGATCTTCGAGTCGAATGTGTTGAACTGATACTGTACAATTTCCACTTTATTCAGTTGTTCAAGAACATCGGGGTATGGAACAATATTCCTTTTGATTCTTCTGTCTGACAGTTGAGAAAAACTTCCTGTTGGTGATATTGAAAATACTCCTGAACCAGTGTCCTCATCGTAGTATTACAAAGCTGGTGTGTCACAGGGTGACCACATAATGATTCCATCACCATTGAACTGAATTCCTGATGTTTCTGCAATCGATTGTGAAATTGAAATGCCAGAAGAAAATGTTGAAGCCGGATATGTTCCAGGATACTTCGGAAGTGATCCCTCTGAGATATTCCAATTCGCTCCATTCACATTGATCAATCCTCCAATTGTTGGTGTTGTATTACCAGCTGAACAACTTATTGATCCATTTGTGCTCACCACTTTTTGGATTGAAGATATCGCTGTGTTATGTGCTTCTGTTGTCTTCTTGAGTGTATCGACTTCATTCTGATTCGTTTCTACTTCTGTCTGTAGTGAGTGAATCACTGACGAATTCCTATTGGCTGTCGACAGTGTGTGATCAATCATTTTCTCAATCATTTGTGAATTGTATTTGAGTCGATTCATTTATATTTGCTCTTTCATAGAAAATAAAAAAATGATACGCCTTCATGAACATACGCCACCGGTGTTGACCCGTGAATGTATTCAGAAACGAGTTCACAGTTCTCTTTTTTCATTGATTCAATCAACGCTTGCTTTGCATTCGTTCGACGCCTTTGGCTCCACTTGGAAGTGTTCGAAGTCTCTGACGAGACGTTATAGATTTCTCGACCCCTGTCGGGTTCGAAGCCTCGCTGAGGCGAGACTGTTGCATTCATTTAGTACAAAATAAAAAAATGAAAAAATAAAAAATGAAACCATTTTTTCTCGCCCCCTGGCGGGTTCGAAGCCTTGCCAAAGGCAAGACTCGACAACCACTGATCCGAATTCAATAATTCTTGCGGCAATCGAAAGAGCGCATCGGATATGACCTTGGATGAAAATATTTTCGAAAATGAAAAATATCGATTTTTACTGCAGTCAAATACAGGGTCAAAAATGGGATCTTGGCTCCTGACGAAAATTTTTTTTCCAAATTATTTTTTTCTGTTTTCTCATAATTTCTTCATCCTTTGTGTGAAATTTGAAGACGATTTGACAACATTTTTGAAAAAACCCCATAATTCGTACTTTTGGCGAAATTCTCACTATATCCGTGACCGTGGTCATAGTAGATTAGTTGGATCCTGAGAGACGTAGTAGTGACTGCAGCACTATGAAATTTCGAGGGATTCAGCGAAAAACGAGGAGGAAGCTAGCACCATTAAAAAAACTTGAAAATTCCGGCCCAGTAAGCCAGAAACGGGCCGATGGGGAGCGCGTGAATGCTCCATCACAGGGATCGCAACCCTGGGACCATTGTAAATCACCAGTATCTCGTGCTTCCTCAAACAATGGTTTTTGCAAAATTTACCCTAGATGTATTTTTTCGTCCGCTATCGATTGCAAGTGGTTTCAGGTCTGGATCTCTGCTGGTTGTCGAGATATGACCAATTTTTCAACAAATATTTTTAAAAATTTTCGATTTTTGACAAATGTTCGACACGTAGCTCCACGAATACTCATCCGATTTTGATCCGGATTGTTTTAATCAATGACCGACATCGTCATTGAGAATTTCAAATGAGTTTCAAAATCTGTTCGGGTTGATTTTTGTAGAAAAATTGACAAAAGTAATCAAATTTTTCGAAAAAGTGTGAAAATTTGCTCCAATATTTTGCGTCAAATTGATGAAGAAAATCACTGTTTTTGACGAAGTCACTGTGAAATAAATCACCAATGAGAGTACTTTCGACCACTTTTTCAATGTGGTTCCCAAATCGCCTTCTATACTACTATCTTTATGAGTTGATCAACTGGAAAAAGTGAGTTGTGGGGAATAGTTGATACACATTTTGTCTAATTCTTCATTTCTTTCTCTCCTTATACCGATGAAAAAAACATATTATTTGAAATGGATTAAGAGTGAGAAGAATGAAAGGAAGATGATGACGGAGGAATGATGAAAATGAAAACGATGAACATCAGATTGGTCGAGGGAAAGGAGGAGGGAGAGGATGACCGACACACCGCACACTGTTGGTACCATCTTTTTAAAAAAAAGGAGCAAAAAGAATGGACGCACTGGGTTTCGAACCCGCGTCCGACACTTTACAACTCGGGCGCGCAACCGCTACGCTACACAAGCGTCCAATTTTGTTCGGTGTTCACAGACTTTCGCCTTGAGTAGGGGCTCCCGCCCCTCCAACCCCAGGGGATTTTGTTTCCCCATCCTTACGCTAACACCTCCCTCAATTCAAAATTGATGAACATAAACCTATTTTGTGAAATGATGAAGCGCAGAAAATCGTATTCACGGCGATTTTCATCGAAATACTCGTCAGCGTTGAGATCGGGTTCGTCTATTGCGGGGATTGGTGCCAGAATTGAATCTCGAAGCTCAGTGTACTGATCTCGAGAAAAGACAAACATATCCTTGAGATAGTCCGTAAATTGGATGGATTTTTAAAGAAATAGTAAAAGGTCCAGATGTAGTCCTTGCGTACTCTCCGCGAGAATGATTAACAGTTTCATGAGTCCAACCGTTCTCGCCGAGACACGCGTACCCCGCGCATTCGTCGGAATGAATCGCAGTTCCGACCATATTATGGCGGTTAATCAGATGAGTGGTGGGTCTCCGCTCGCATCTTTCTTCAGTCTGCAATGCATTTCCTCGATCTCGACGATTTGCCCATCGTCTCCGAGTTTCATTAACTGTTTCAGGTAGATCCAACTTGCCACCTGCCTAAAATAGTCCCGCCAATCATCAAGACTCCTCTCGCCAATTCCCGTAGCATCCAAGATCGCAGCTGTGTTCCACTCCCTCCAGAAGCCAGGCGCGAGCCGACAGATCGTCGAAAGAGGAAGTTTTGTCCCTTCCACACTAGTTCCTCTTGTTATCGAAAATCTGGTCCTGCATTCTTTATTTCAGCATTTGGTGCGAGTGAATCTCATGTTCTATTGGCCAATTCCTCGTTTTAAGTTCATTTAGATAGAAAAAACGAAGAATGGGAGTGATCATGTCGAGATGTCATGTCGATGTAATTTCAAATGACGACACCAACAAGAATGAAAAGCTGGGAGAAATGAGAAGAGAGGAGAGAATGATGTTTCTGATCGAGAAATATGACGAGTAGACATGCGAGAAGTCGATTAAAAGAAACAGTAACGGCAAACATGTGACATAACAGCACCAATCATCGTTCGACAGATTCAGTTTCTGTGCAAATCGTTCAGATTCTGACAGTTGATGGCTGACGGTTCCATCGTAGGTATGGCTGACCGGCACTGACCGGTCAGTTTTCATCGAAAAGTCCTGACGGTCACTGACCGGAGAAATTTGGGAACCCTTAGTTGGGAGTTACCATTTCTCCGAGGTGGGTTTTGTAGAAACAAAAATTCGAATCAATTCCACGATTATTCACATTATTACCTCGAATTAACCATTATTGAATCATTATCACTTCAATGAAGCTGTTTCACTCATATTTTATGACATTTCTTGCTGGAACGATGTAAAAAACAGTATTGGGCATGTGATCGATTGAGATTCCATTATAAACAATTTCTGGCGATTCCATTGGGAAAACCGGCGAAAACTGAATAAAAGTGGCATCTCGCTTCGTTGAGGTTGCTTCTCTGTCATTGAAATCGTCAACGAATTGGGAGCAAGTCTCAATTGACTCTTGAGGGGGATGGAATCGTAAAATCTTGGTCATTGCACCGAATTCAGCATCACAATAGTTTTTCCCATGATGTTCAAAGAAGAAAAGATCAAATGTGGATAATGTGTCATAAAGAGTAGGTAAGTCTGAGAGGAGGTATCATAGCAATTGTTTGTTTCGAAAGTGCGGCCCACAGTCGGATACGAAATATATGGTGTGGGACCTGATCAGGGGTTTTTTTAGTGACTTTTTTCCGTGTTTTTAACACCATTTCAAGGCTCGGAGAACACAACACGTGGAATACATGTGTTTTTCCTCTTTTTCAATTACGATCTGTCCCTTGATCCTCTTCATGATTGATCATTTCTTACAAAAGCAATCGAAACCCTCAAATTATGACCCAATCCCTGCGAAAGTACAAAATATCACTCCAAAGAAGCCAGTAAAGCAGGAAAAATCAATTGTGAACCTTCCGACGGTGTTGCAATTAATTCAGACAACCACGATGTCAATTTCAGGTCATCAGGAAAACATCTACAAAATCTGCGGAAATGGCGTTATTTGTATCCCTTGCGCTGCTCAGAAGCATATCAAAAAGGGGATTCTTCCACAAGACTGGATCCTAGAAGAAAAGGAAGCCACCATTTCTTGGGTCAGGGCAGTTCATGACATCGAACGTCATCAAGGGCCTCGATCTCACCATCAACAATGCTTAATCACATCCAAACAATTCGTTGATTCTCCATTTCTTCAAAAAACACCGACTGATCAAGAACAACACTTTAGACAGCAGACTGCTCTGAGATTTCAACAAGTTCATTGGGTCACTCACAAATCCTTACCTGCATCAACTCTGGCTGACATGCAAGAGCTCGAGAACGAGATCTATCCTCAGAATGAGCTCGCAGATTTTGGCTATCTCTCCCAGTCTACACAAGCGGAAATTCGTTGTATAATTGCTGCCGATGTGTGATCACAGATGAATGAGCCGGAGTTCCACTATCTGGCAATCAAAAGTTTGGGAGCAGATGGAGCGACAGGCAAAAATACTGCCGAAGCAACACAATCTGTGATTCAGTCGATGAACCTCGATCCGAGTCGCTGCGTTGGGCTTGGCACTGACGGAGCATCCAACATGGTTGGGGAGTTTAAGGGAGCTGGAACGATTCTATCGTCATTTTTCACAAATGCAGTGCCAATCCATTGATCCAATCATCGGATCGCTCTCGCATCGAAGGATCTTCAGAAAGACAAAACTCTCAAGATTTTTCAAAAAGTTGAATCCATCACTGCAAAACTCTGTTCGCTTTTCCATCATTCAAGTCTCCTCACCTCAAAACTTCTTGATGAGCAGATCGCACAGAATATCAAACCAAGAAAACTGATTTCAGGTACATCGACAAGATGGCTCAGTTGAAGCCAGTCCGTTGGTGATCACCGGTATGTCATGTTGATCGCCCCAATGACATTTCATCTTCATCATTTCGGACTTATTCCAGCAAATATAAATAGTCAATTATCAAAAAACTGTGGAATGTAAGTAAAACAAGAATATAATCAACTCCTTACTGTCTGTACTTCGGAGCCCATCGAGTGGGGAACTGCTGCCTATTCATAAAACTAAACAACGGGTTCCTATCATCCTCACTTTTCTCCTTCTGTGATTCTTCCTCATCAGGGATGCAATGCTCTTCCATCTCTGTGAATACATCTTCATTGAGCGCAACAGTCCGTTTGCCTTTTGTCTCCTTTATTGTGAAGCCAGCATCGCGAAAAGCCAACCGGTTCTTTTTTTCGTCTGTACAACTTGCTAGTGTCAGGGCAGCTTCGCTAAATCGGTTTGTTTGCGTTCTAGCATCTTGTATTTCATTATCTTTTCGTTCCATTTGCTTCAGGGCGGTGAAGGTCAGTTGGTCACATGGCTGAGTGAGATGGGAAGATGCAGGGGGGAAGGTGAATAGGATGATGTTGTTAACTGCAAGGTTTTGCTTTATCTTCTCAGTTTTATGAATTTCAAGATTGTCCGCCAGGAGCACCGCGGTATTGTCAAGGAGGTTTTGTTGGACACGGACTTTTTGCACGTGTGGGATGAACTGTTCATCGATCCAGTCCATGTATTGATCTGACTGGATCAATCCACTTTGGCTAACTCCGGTGACAGCATCTATATTTCCTTTCTTCACCTCCTGCGCAACCTTTCCGTCGAGTTTGTTCGCTTTGATGACGATCAATGGTTTTACAGCTCTGCCTTCAAACGGTATGCAAGCTAATATACCGGTCACTTTTTACTTGCACTAGTTTTGAATCGGGGTGGAGCAGATTCCTTTTACCACAACTCTCTTTGTCCCGACGGATCCAGCCTTTTCAACAGACTTTCATCGCAATTGAATATGAGTCGTGGATGGACACCCACAACAGAATCTTGTAATCGTTTCTTGTATTTCCTAATCATCCTCTTTTGTAGTCGGGATCGTGAGCTTTCTAACGGCTTGGCAATTGTGCGTGTAAGAGTCTTTCTGTGCCGGCCTAAAAACCGATGAACCCATCCCTGGGTGACATTTGTATGAAATTTTTTCTTGACTAACTTGATTATCCCAGTCCTTCCTACTGGTCGATGAAGGTTCGCAAGGTTGTGTATTTCGCCAACAAGCTCGACTTCTTGATCGTCAGACAGTCTGCGATCATTTGTAATCATCCCTGCATTTCGTCGCTCTCGTTGATTCCGTATGTGCCACAAGAACTGTCGGTTGGTTCGAAAAATGTATGAGATATCTTTTATATATGCCTTCCCCAGGTAGAATCGTGTCCAATGATCGTACGCATAGAGGAGACATTCGGAATGTGTCGACAGTTGCTTTCGAGCAAGTTGAGTGTATGCTCGTCCTCCAAGAACTTTGCCGAACTTTTCCTTACATCTCGCGAGTACATCCTTTTTATGTGTCTTCCAATAACTTTCCATCCTTATTCTACAGACTATAATCAAAGAAAACTGGAGAATATGAAATGCCGGAAATGACAAGAGAGTGATCACATTGTCATGGTCGTGATCACAAACGGAGTACTTCTCCTCTGTCCTCCATTCGATCGGGACAATTTCGTCCGTATTGGCTACCATCAGATCATCAAACGCGATCGCATTCTCCATTCACAAACATCTCAACGAAATCACATTTTTGGAGGCTCTCGTCATCTTGGAATCTGTCCTGGCAATCCTCCATTCACTCTAACGCTCCATTCAAGTCCATGGCATGACACTTCACCATTTTCTCACGGTTTTCGAACAGTCTCAGATGGAGCTCAAGAAACTCCTCACAAACAAAACAATCGAATCAAAATTGAAAAGCTGTCGGCACTACACATCTCTTCTCACAAATGGCTTCAATTTTGCGCGTTCCAGAGCAGTCCAAGCATTGATCAAGACATATGTCCAGGGTTCATACAGCTCAGATCAATTTAGTGTGAACGCGAGATCAATTGATCTCAGGAGGGAGATTTGGGCCTGAGATCAATTTTTTGGTGATCAGAGGAGTTGAGACCCATTTTGACTGATTTCTCCAGCACTTCATTTGTCGTCAAAATCCTTTTCAACTCGCTTTTGTGAAGTTACTTGACATCTGCAGGTAATTGTTTATCTAAAATGTCTGATAGAATCATTCTCCTCAAGATCACCATCTTCACCATCCAATCTGAATGGTTTGCGAATCACACAATGAAATCACAAGCGTATGATTTTCACGATCTCGTACTGATATCTGTTCTTGTTTTCTCTTAGATTTTAAACGCAATAAACCAATTCCATCTACACATATGCCAAGTCCAATTCTCAACCTGTCCAGTCTGTTTATTCATCATTCTTTTCAATCTCACCTTCTGAAACATATCATAAAATAGATTCTAACAAATGAAGGGATCTGAGGACAGATAAAAGCCAAAGATTGTGCTGATCGACGTCAATGATTTCAACCTTCACCGAACTCCAAGATCTGGCAACTATCAGTTTATCTTCCATCTCCAGAAGATGATGCCTGTGATTGTATTGAAAGACTAAAGAAATGATCCTCGTGATTCTCCTCCGTATACGTGATATTCACACAATCGATCTTCAACATTCCGTTTGGCCATAAATTTCCTTCAAACTCTTCCTTCTAGCGTTTCTATGAATCAGAGACTGCTCATATCCCTTATTTGCGCGTGATCCTCCCTGAGATTATCCGCTTCCGTCAGCACACTCTTCTTCCTTGGACGTCTCATCCTCGAGATAAAGCAGACAACCAGAGAAATTATGGACTTCAAACATCACACCAGAATCGTACATCGACATGAACGTTCTCACAACACCCACAGATCCGTCCTCACTTCGACAATCATCCCCGAAGATTCCACACCATTCTTCTTCACTATTTTTCGGTGGTATCGACTTCAATTATATATGTGGTTGGAGACTCTTATTTATTGTGTGCTATCTCCATCATTCAAGACATCAATGACAATCGAAGCACACAATGCCGATCTGATCGATCATCTTCAAATCAAGTGTATAAAACATCAACCACCTATTCTGCGTAATTTTCGCTTCGTATAGCACTTTCTTCACCCGTACGGTCATCAGAATGTCGAATCCTTGTTTATCTACGTTTCTGTGGTGAATTGTGTGCGAGCATAATTTGTGTCCATTTTCTCATAACCGATTTAGTAATCATTGAAACAAATCATTCTCATTGGCTATTTTTTGATTTCTAGCATGTTATGAAAAAAAAACGAATTGATATGGTAGAAATGAGGTGAGATCAAAAAAGGCTGAGATCAGTGAGATCAGTCTCAGAACCCTGCATATGTCTCTTCTACTCTTGGAAGTCTCAGAACAAGATTTCCATCAACAGAATTCCTCCAATATTTCAAAATCTTTGATTCTACAAAAATGAAGACGCCATCGACTCCTGCAACGTTCGGAATCGAAGAATTGACAAAACTCATCCAAGTTTTTTCTCAACTGATTCCGAAAGCTTACCATGATCCGTGCATTCGTGATTTCGAACACGTTCGTTCGAGAGTCATCAACAAATCCCTTTCTTTCACTTCAAGATATTCATTCTTGAGGGAGATTTCTGTCGATGATCACTATCCTGGCTGTGTCAACTGCACCAGGAGTATCGTGCTTTTCAACTCTGAAGATTGTGAAAACCACTCAAAAGAGCAGAATGTTTCCAGCGACATTGGATGATTTCATGCTGATTCGTCTCGAAGGACCGAAAAGATGCGATGAAGAGATGATCAAACGAGTCCTCACTGAGTGGTTTTTGTCTGAGAGAAGAAGAGTGAAGATTCAAGAATCGGATGACGAAGAATTGGCGCGACAATTGACACGACCATTTCATGATCAATAAGATATGGTACCAATTCCACCTCCACTTGACTCGATATGTACGTCTGATTAACGAAGTTTTTACATGGGTTGGACAATTTGACTCATATTCATCAAAATTCCGTCTTCTTTGTTTTATTCCTTTTCTGCTGACATTCATGAAATTGCTCCAGTACATGAAGCTTTTTCTGTTCGAATATGACCTCTTTGATTCAGTCTACGAGAAAAAGGAACTCAACGCCATATTGGATAAGAGATTTATTATTCAGAACAAAACACGTGATACACGACAAAAACTGACAAAAACACAATACCGCCGGATACACGTATAAAAAAGTACCCTGGACCTGATCAAACAACCTGTTCTCCAGGAAGGCTTCCAATGCTTCTACGACAAAGGCTGCATTGTGATTTAATCGCTCACTACCAAAATAAAATATTTGTTGTTTATTCTCCATTGGAAGCTCTGTAGTGAACCACGAATGCTAGATCGGTTTGTTGCTGTTTGTTGAAGAAATCTTTCTGAGATTCTTCTTTCGATATAGATATTTTCCACTTCAAATTGAAATCTGCAATTCTCATGAGTTGTTTTTCTTTCAATTTCTGTCTGATTTGCTTGATTCCTTTTCGCTGATCTTCTGTTTCATATAAATGATCATCTAGTGCTTGAATCTCCTTTTCTAAAGCTTCCCTCTTCTCTTCGTCATCTTCAGGAAGGGTGCTCAGTTCTCAATTCGCTTCTTTTCGCCGGACACAATCCGGGCAAACATCGGTGCGCCGTCGTGCTTCATGAAGATCTCTCGTCTTTTAACAAAACGTACTGTATCCCATTTTTATTCCAGTTTCTGTTTCCAATCTCTGCCCAATTTCATATTGTGTTTGAGAAATCATTCTCTCCTTCATATATTTTGAGGGATCGTGGTGCCTGAGGAGGTGGGCTTGTGAGGTCTCAGTTGATTGATCCAAGATGAAATCATGAAATTTCGTCAGCTCATGAGGATTCAGCAGGGATCGTGATGGTGGAGTGTGGGTTTGTTTGTCTCTCTTGAAACGACTAGTTTTGTTGTGTTTCCGAACCGTGACGTATCGACTCTTCGAGTTTTCAAAGCCAGCAGAAACCAGAAAAGATAACGGAAAATGCTCTGAAAGGACTGATTGAATATCAAGAGGCATGACCTTTGGTTTTAAGCAGATCAAGAGTCAACCATGAACGAGGTTTGTTGTCTTCTCTGTATTATTTTTAGTGAAAATCAGTCACAGAAGAAGGAAATACAAACCTCGATGATTCTTCTCCGGAAGCTCCTGCTGAACTCCTTCACTGGCAACCAGCTTCCTTGTCATTCTTTCGCGCTTCAGCTTCAATCGTGTCCAAACACCCATCCTTGCTAGTGATGACACTGAGAATGTCTCCAGTTCTAATCAGATCCAACATCGACCTATTTAACGAAGCTCAAACATCTACCAACTTCCGCTTTGGTCAGTCCGGCTGTATTCACACTCCAACAGCTGGAAGAGCTCTGCGTGAGTGTTTTTTCGTTCTCCACACAGCTCAACGATGACATCCATATACACAGAAAGCCATTGGCGAGTTGTAAAGTTGTTCAACAGACAGAATCTCTGTCAGTCGGAGCGAGGATGGCTTTCGGGAAGATGAGTGCCCGAGGCAGAGTCGGTGGAGACTGTGGAAGGAAATGCAAGAAAGATAACTTGATCAGGTGCGAACAATCCACAACAGCAAGGAAAGAGAGAAACATAAGTAGTATAGAAGAAGAATATCGATACCTACCTAGATTGCAATTAGTCCGGGAATTACAATACTGGGAACTGAATAGTGATTCTCAATTCCGATTGAACAGAGTATTATTTTTAAAGTACAATCAGCTATGATTCCGAAATGCCGGATAATACTTGTTTTCTTGCATTTTGGTGGATACCTTTTTTGGGTTCAAATTCAATTATTTAGTCAAAAAAGTGACCCCATTTAGCAAACTTAAATCTAAAGGGTTTTTTTCATTCATTGACAAAACAAACGTTAATTTTTTTATTATCTGATTTTTTTATTTTGTATTAAATGACGAATCAGCTTACACCAAACAAACTTAATGAGACTCTAAAGAATGAAAAATTAATACTAATCACCGAACCAGTTCTGAATCGTTCTGGAACCTCATATTTGGCACATGGTACTTTCGATTATGCGAGTGAAGATAAACCTG
Organism: Blattamonas nauphoetae; assembly: GCA_033064195.1. NCBI lineage: Eukaryota > Preaxostyla > Oxymonadida > Blattamonas > Blattamonas nauphoetae. The sequence continues at coordinate 7,254 of JARBJD010000628.1, read as the reverse complement.
ATGAGATTTATCGAGTTTACATTCCTACTTTCATTAAAGGAGCAAGACCACATCTGAACCCAAACATGTATCACAGATTCGATAACTGTTGCAAGAAAGAAAAATTCATTGAGTCACTACACAGTGAGAATTGTGAACTCGTTGGTGAATACAAAACATCAGAGTCAGTAGTGAAATATCTTCATGAAGGAGTTGAATGGAGAATCAAACCATCACAATGGATGAAAGGAGTCAGAACACATAAGATGAAGCGTAAGCATTACACTCAATCGTTTGTTGAAAACGAACTGAGAAAGCATAATTGTGAACTCATTGATGAGTACAAGAAAGTACACATTCCTTTTCACTATCGAGTGATTGGTGATGATAAAGTATACAAAGCGAGACTTGACGAATGGTTCAGAGCAAAGAGAAAACCTCACTTGAGAGGAAAGACAATCAAGAACTCCATCGATGAATCTCCAAATCAATAATGACGAATAGATTATTTTTCTACTTATTGATTATTCCGGACTAAATGGTGACCCAGGTGGACTAGGTGCCCCAGGTCAAAATTTGATTTTCATTTTTGAAAAGTCCACCACTCGATGAAGTAACTCCATAGAGAATAAAAAAAATGAATTTTTAAAAATTGACCTTTATTTTTGTGACCACCCAAAATTGTACCAACAAGGTCAATATCGACACGGCAAGTTCATTTATCATGTTTCTAGAGTGATCTGACAACATTATCTGGACTTATGGGAATTTTCAAAATTAAGGCCGATTTATTTTTTTCGGATTTTTTATTTCGCATATGAAGAGTAGGTCCAAAATGTTCAAGTGTGAGACCTCGACGTAATTTCCCTTGATGCTCAGGCAAAATGGTGCCCTTGTGATTAATGCGTAGAACTACTTGGAGGTTGTGTTGGAGACGGTGGATTTCATAAATCCGCTCCGGGGTTCATGTTGGCATCACTTAGATGTGACCGTAAATCATGCCCACCCAATGCTTATTCCTTCAAGGACTTCGCCAGTGTTAGTCATTAAGTAGGATCACGATAGAATGATCCCCAAAGGAGTATCGGGTTGTCTTAAGGAAACTCTCACGAACGTAAAATGGAACTAAACTTCACGTATTTTTGTCCTCACCAATGTCAACATGATCAAAGTCACAGTTATGTCTTCAGAAAAAAACAAGGAGAAATCAAAATTTGTACAGTTTTGGAGCTCATCAAGAATAATCACTTAACTTTTTTTATTTTTGGATTTTTTAATTCGACTAAAATGGAATCTCCTCTAAAAGTTGTACTAAATTACATCACAAAAATTAAACAACTATTTCCGAACACCACGTTTGACTTCAAGGATAAACATGGATATGATCGACACTATAATCCCGAGAGTAAAAACTACAAACATCAAAGATCATATCTCCTGTCAATGCTCAAGAATCCAGAAGTTCACTTCGAAGGACCAACAAAGAATATTGGTGATAGTGATATCGAGAGTTACATACAACAAATTGAACAACAAAGAGAACAACAAGCGATTCACAAACAGAATGAACAGAACAACAATGCAATGATGAATGAAGAGGATCACAATATCATCATCATCGATATGAAAGCTCATCCAAGAATTAACGAAACTGAACTGAAGAAGCAAGTGTTCAAGATCACAAGGAAACTAAAGTCTATTGAAGAGAAGCTTTTGGATCATTGGATGAAGAATCTGTTGATCATTCAAAAGAAAAATGAACGAATGGAATCAAAGGAAGTGAAGTCATTCAATGGTTTTAACGAATGTATCTTACTTGCTGAACCACGTGACAAAGCAGCATTCAATTCTTGTCTCATGAATGGAGGAAGGAAGTTCAAAAAGAATGAGATCGAAAAAGAAACTACCAATGGAAAACCATATCAGTTGTACTTCCACAACCATCTGAAGAACGTTGAAGAAATCACAACCTTCATCAAAGCTGTGTATGAAAAAGAGAAGGATCATCCATTCAAGATCAGTATTGACTTTGGAAAGATCGTTGAGAGAAAAGATGGTAATGAGACAACATACAATGATTTCAGACCAGAATTGGAGAACTCATCAAAGAGTTTCCCAACAGTAATTCGTCATGAGGCAGACGTCAATGAGTATTCGAAGTATGCGATCAATCTGATTAAGGAATCGCAAGAGAGAACACTAATGGATACCAAGTCAATGTTTATTGCTTTCCATTCTCTTTTAGTTGCTGTTTATCGATTTCCTGTTGCAGGAAAAGCAAATGCTTTACTCACCATTCACATGAAGACACACAATATTAAGTACGTTGATTCTCCATACAATATCTGTTTCTTTCAAGCCGTTTCACATAAAACACTTCCAGATACTCCAGAGAGGAAAATTCCGCAGAATACCAGAAATGCTGAAGCACACCGACTGTTTGCATTATGTAAGAATCTTACCCACCTCACATCACATCAATTAACACCATTTCTACAACAATATCCTGGATTTGATATTGCATCAGACATGGAAGAAACAATGAAGATCCTAAACATTACAGTTCACATTTATGAATACGATGAGGATAATAAAAGTACTTCCTTAGTCAATCTTATGTCAACGAAAATGATGATGCTCTGGTTGTTCCTATTCTCATTGTTCCACTCACTGCAACTATGGTACATGTGATGTTCATAGCAGATCCTGAAAAACTCACCGGATACAAACTCTGTCCATATTGTCAGTCCAGAGGATTCCAAGTGAAGAATACAAACTACAGCAGAGACTACGAGAAACATATTGCTGAGTGTAAGGAACTTGATGGAAAACATGTGAAGAAGATCCAACTTGATCGAACACCAAGACCATATGTTCCACACATCCTCAACAATAGAACTTATGAATTTCTGATGGCACACAAGAGACAAGACGAATTCAAACCAACACAGTACTACATCACTTACGATTTCGAAACAATGGAAGATCTCATTCTGGACAATCTATTCTCGGATGACAATACACAATTGATCTCACATCTAAAACCCTTGTCAGTTGCATCAGCAATCAAATCAAAATCAGGTGTTCAATCAATCTACTTTGATCTTCGAGATGGAAAAGACTTCGTGAAGCAGTGGATCAGAGAACTCTTCAAGTTTGCAGAGACAGTACGAGATGACAATCTGTATGAAGACCCAGAAATACCCTCACAAAATGAAGTCAGTGTTATTGGATTCAACAGTTCCAGATTCGACATCAATCTCATCTTCCGTGATCTCGTTGATCAGGATTGGAAAGTCGTGAGCTTTCTTGGATCTACAACAAAGTACAAACAAGTATTGATTCGACACGAGAAAACACAACAGGTGCTCCGCTTTATTGACATGATGTCTTACACAGGACCAATGACTTTGGATAATGCAGTCAAAGCCTTTGGAGGAAACACCACACTTCAGAAATCATTCTTCGCTTACGAATCATTTGATTCATCAGACTACGATGCAGTTTTGAACAAACAAGAACCATTCTCCAAATATGAATTCTACTCCAGTCTGAACAACAGTGAAATGTCCGACACTGACTACCAATTGTACCTTGACGATTGGAATAAGCAAGGATTCAAGAACAGATGGGATTACCTCAAGTTCTACAACATCAGAGACGTCGAATGCATGATTGCACCACTTGATATTCTCATTGATCTGAACTTCCAATACAAAGTGGACATGTTGCACAATCTCTCATTGTCAGCAAATGCATCTGCAATCAAGTATGCTTGTGCCTATAAGGAATTTGATATAGATGAGGATTACAATGAATGTGACCAGTCTGGACCAATCAAAATCACCAAACAATACTGGAAACATAAAGTTGAAGGATATAGGTATCAAGACATGAAAGCACATCGCAATACAGACAAAAACGTTACAGAAGCTGACTATGAATGGTTTGAACAAAAGTGCAAGAGAGTTTGCTACATCTGCAAGAGTCACTTCTCTCAAGCAGTAAGACCAACGTTAGACAGAATCGACAATTCGAAAGGACATTCAAAGAGAACGTTAAGATCTGCTGTGATTACTGCAACACTTACAAGTCAGACAAAGATGAACATCTCACTCGATTGAGAATTCAATTGAAGAAGTATTGCATCTGGAAATCATTACCTATGACTCTGACACATGAGCAAACATATCACAAGTTGAGAGCAGCAGTTACTGGTGGATTATCAAATGTTCAACATCGACAGAATATCAAAGACGTGACTCCAATCAATCACTTCGCTTATGAAGACGGAAAGGTAATTTCCACTGATACAGAACACATTATGACTCACGTGTGTGGCGTAGACTTTAATTCACTGTATCCAAGTGCTTTCTCATCGATCAAGAACAAGAACAATCCATACACGAATCACAGAATGTACATGCCAGGACGATGCTTATTCACCGCAACAGGAGATAAAGAATGTCGCAAGATCATTGAAGACAAGAATCAGAAGACATTATTTGTTGCTGAATTGAAAGGACACATCGATGAGCAGTACATCAATGAATTCATAAACTTCCCACCAATCTTCAGAAACATTATGGTCAACACCTCTGAAGAAAACATTGGAGAGAAGACCTATTCGCTGATGAAGAAACATGGATTGAAGACTGATGACAAAGAACGGAAGTTGACCCAACTCTTGAGCACACACGATCAGTATATGTTCTTTTCGACGTACTATCTCTGGTTCCTCATTGACTACTGTCACTTCATCGTAGATGACATCAAGTGTGTGATGGTATTCTCCAGACACGCAGGATTTGAACCATTTGTGACTTCATTCATGAACGATAGAATAGAAGCAATGAAGGTTGGAAACAAGGGAAAAGAACAATTCTGCAAGACCAACTTGAATGGAAGTTACGGATATGATGGAATGAACACTGAGAAGTACAACTCGATCACAATCTGCAATGAGAAGAGAACATACTTGAAGCAGATGATGAAAGGATTCGTAGCGACAAGAGAGATCAATGAGGACAACTACATTGTGATTGAAGACAGAGAGAAAGCATCATGCAAGACATGTCTGCAAGAAGCAGTGTTCACACTCGACAATGCCAAGTTCTGGTATCTGAATTTCATCTACAACTTCATGTACAAATGCCTAGACATGAACAAGATTCACTTTTGTGAGGGAGACACAGACTCTGCATACTGGGCAATTAGTGGAGATCCGAATGCAGGAATTCATCAACAATTTGAACACGTGATTGCTGATAAGGAATTCTATGATGCACACAAATATGAATGGTTTCCCAATCCTGAAAAAGGTGTCGATGATGAGAAGAAACTGTTAGGACTAGCAATTGAGAAGGAAGGTGAACAGATGATCTGTCTCGCACCCAAGTGTTACTCTCTCGATGAGAAATGTAAGATCAAAGGAGTGTCTCTAAAGAAAACAAATATCACAAGCAATGATTATGTGAGGTGTCTGAACGGAGAGAAAACTGTGACTACAACATTGAACTTCCAGACGAAAAGAATCATCAGCGAAGACAACACTAATGGATTTGAGATCGCTAAAATACAACAGCAGAAACTCAGTCTCAGTGGAATTCATCTTAAGGCAATCGTACTGGAAAATGAATCGTGTCCTCCATTCATTCATGGACTGAAAGCAACTGAATATCAAATAGAATAATATCAAACTTTATTTTTGTATAAATGAACACTCGACAATTGAATCAACAGCAGATCGATACACTCGTAAATAGATTACTTCAGAGTACACGACACTCTCCAACCAAAATATTTGAAATCAAATGGAGTTCAACAAACATTTTGCCTGTCTATACTGTCAATGATTCACATGGAGAATACAATGCTAAAGATAGTACATATTATAATGATTGGTTGAATGGTGAATTACCTCCTGATCTATCATCTTACTCAGGACGAAAAGTTGTACAACAATTTGTAAAGCAATTCCTAGGAAAAACAACAAGTGACTCCAGAGCTGAACAAGCATATAAAGCATATAAACAATATTATTATGAAGCACAAGATATTCACTTTGGACAATCTTTCATTCCAGCGACTGTACCGATGGAAACATCAATGCAACCATCTACAAGTTCAACACTTTCGTCATCAATCAGAGTTGGAAAGAAGAGACAGTTAAAACAAAGTCATTCACATCATGAATTTCCAGCGAGGGAGAGACGATACAATGAAGATCTATTTCTGACTATATCACAAGTGCCAGACATTATTTCCAGAAATCCTTCAGAGGTTATCCGTACTGAACCAACCACAAGACAAGTACTAGAAATGTTGGAACAAATGAAAGGACAGTTCGACTATCAACAAAAAGACAATTCAGAAGAAGAGCAAATCAAAGCAGAGAATTCAATAATGGATAATCAACAACGCATGGAACAATTCATCACGAATTAGATTGTAGAGACAAAGAAGATGAACCGAGATATGTTTGTTCTGTCACACATTAGTAGAAGTATTGGTAGTGACGAAACTGATTTTATTCTTGCTCATCCGAAACAAATCCCATTTGGTGGAAGATCATTTCAAGATTGGTACGAGGAATACGTTCATAGATGGAGTCTCGCGAATTCAAAACAAACAACACTGAGAGGAAAGAAACGTGAAGCAATCACTAATGGATCACTCATGATTCCTACTCCGATAGAGAAAATCCAATATCCATTTCGATCAAAGATGCAATTCATGTCAAAAGACATCACTGGAGATCCACACCAGACATCAGACAAAAAGATTCCACAGAATTGTGATCGACCATATTTTTCTCCCAAGTTCGGATCATGGGAAATTGATCTCGTTTTCATTCAATCACCAACGTCGAAAACAGTTCTTCAGATTTATCTATTCGCAATTAACATCAACACCAAATACCTGGTTGTCATTCCAGTACTGGATAAATCATGGAGCAAAGTCAAGACTGCAATCAATGACCTGATAAATCATCGTGGAGTTCACGTCAACAACATACGTGGGGATGGAGAAGCAGCATGGACCAGTGGAGAAGCATCAACGTATTTCAAACAACGAAGGGAATCAGGACATATTTCACAAGCTCACCATTCACTAATCACAATCAGATTATTGGATCAATTGATCAGAACGTCAGAGATGGATTCAAGACAATGCAACTTCATGTGGAATCATTCACTGATGAATCAGATGGTGGAATACTACAACATGACTCCACATCGAGGCATACTGGAACGAAGTTCCTCCACAGCAAGC
>JARBJD010000627.1:0-27818 GCA_033064195.1 Blattamonas nauphoetae | reverse complement strand
GAAAGTGATGCAATCCAATTCTAAGTTGTCAATTTACGAAACACACAAGTTCTTCTTCAGTTCCAACGTCAATCACCAACAATGTCATCATCGACAATAAAGGATCAACGTCTGGAAGATCTAAGCTCGAAGATCGCAATGAACAAAGCGCTAATGTCGAACTCGATAATGTTCAAGGTATATATGATCCACCACTCGAGATCTATCCATCAGCACCGATCCAAAGTCGTTCAATACCACTGCGAGAATACACTTCGAACATTGCAGCATTCAAAGATCAACTCTTGCTTGTTTACAAGAATGCATTTGCATGTGAAAAGAAACTACTGAATAATCTCATAGAACCATCAAAAAAACTGATCACAAACCAAAGTGATTTATGTGCACTGATTGCGACACTCACTGGAATCAATGATGTGGTGATCGAATTGGATGATTTATCTGACAAATGCTTATGTCTGAATAAACTACCTATCTTTCGAACCATTTTCAAGATCCTTGTTGGTGGAAAAGATATGAGCATCGCCTTCAATGAAGCATACAACACTATCCTCAATTATGGAATTTCACTAACGAAAGCTATTCCACGTTAGATTTATTTATGAATTGAATTTTTTATTTTTACATAAATGGCACCAGGAAGTTTCAACAAACTCAAAAATATCGGCAAACAATTCTTTCAATTCATCAAACCGCTTGCTCCATCACTGCTTCAGGTTGGAGGTGGCTTTCTCTCACAGACGAACAACAAGTTTGGACAAACAGCTGGAGGAATACTCAGTGGCTTAGGCGGAATGATGGATGTGTACCAACAGAATAAAGCAATCAATCGAGCACCACAACAACCACAGATGATAGATTATGAACCACCTCGAAATGGACGTTATTCAAACGATGACATTCCTCAATCGTCAAATTCTAAAATTCAATTCAAAGGATTATAATTTGTTTGTGTTCTAGTTTTTTATTTTTACATAAATGGCACCAGGTTGGTTATCAAAATTAGCGGCAGTCGGTAAAAACATACTCAGAGTTGGAGCTCCTTTTCTGAATCTCATTCCCTTTGTTGGACCACTGATTTCGAAGGTTGCACAGACAGGAGTTGAGATGATACCAGATGTGAAATCGGATCAGCAAATCCATGCAGAAAAGATGGCTCAGTATGAGCTAGCAATGAATGAAGGAAACACAGCAGTTGCGAATAAGCTCAGAGGTGAAATACTGAGATTGGAAGAAAAGCTGAAGCCGAAAGCAAAGAAGAAGAAACTGAAAAAGAAATAAGCATTATTGTTTTTTTATTTTTGATAAAATGAACTCGCATATAACACATCTGACAAACAAAAGAACTGGAGCATCATCATTGACTGGAAATACAACTGGATCAATCAAGTACACTCGAGATGATATTGGTCAAATACAACAACAACTCATGTCTGAACATCACATTAATTATCTTCTGAATGATGGAGCACACAGTACTTCCATTCAGGAATTAAAACCATCCGAGAATTCACGATTCTATAAAGGACAGGAAATAATCATTCCGTTGACTGGTAATCAAGACATTTGTCAAATCGATGATTCCTTCATTACGTTCACAATGACAGCAAGGCTTAAAGTGAATAATTGGAAGACAAATTCCAGTAAAATTGGCTCGTACATGAATGAGAGGATATTCATATTCGTTGGACTCAAACATTCGGCATCAATCTTTCGTGACCTTACTGTTCTTCACAACAATCAGAGAATCATCAGCACAACAACTAATGACGTGTCAATGGAGTCTCACATCTACAATATGATCAAGCCAAAGAGTCAATTGGAGAATCGTAAACATTGTCACACACCTTGGCAGAATGCTTGGAATCATGATGAATCTGTTGCTGGTGTGTATATTCCATTATCAGACTTCACCACAACATCTGGAACTGGAGTATTCAAAGACAGTATTGATGTACCTATTCGTGTGTCAATCAATCTTGAAGATCTTCTCATCTTCTCTGGAATGACTGACTATCCTGCGTGTCTCTTTGGAGATTTGAAACTGAGCGTTCACATCAATGAAGATGCATTTGTGTGTTGTCCAGTTAATCCTGAACTCACTCTGAAGAACACACTTTCATTAATCGTTACTGGGACTGCTGCAGCGCCTAAGATAAAAGCATCAATTGCCGATTGTATTCAGCATCGTCCCTATTTCTTAAACAATCTCGTAACCTCATGCACAAAGAACTTCGTTCAAATTGGTCAATCATTTCTGCAACCATCAGTTGCGAAAGACATTGTGTATTCATCAGCTGGTACAGTTACGACAGAACCAGAATACGTGGATCAGTACATCTCACAAAACATCACCGAGTATCAAATTGATGATGTGTATTGCATGAGCTCTGGATACAATATGAAAGAAATTGCGAAAGAGAATCTCAAGAAAGTGTATCAGGATCGTCCAGGAACTATTCCAGCAGAAAAGATATCGTTCTATCCATTTCAGAAGACACCAACTGAAACAGGCATTAATTGCACTCAACAAATGGTGGTTGTTAATGCCAAGGACATCATGCTTCTCTTCCGTCACGACGACAATGAAGTCACTTGTTTCCACAATCCAATGCAGAAGGATATCCAAGTGAATCTACTCGACAAATACTATCCAGATCAACCGACAACAACAATTGGAGCTCGCTTCTATCAATTTGCATTATCGACTCGAAATCTCGATTCCTATCTAGCTGTTCCTGACAACTTGGAGCGATCACTGACAGATTCTCTCGTTGAAGAGAAACTCACTGGTGATCAGAATTATCCCAATGAGACAATGACAAGAGTTCGACAGATTCATGACAACACTGACTTCCTTATGTGCTTTTCAACACAGAGAAGTGGGTGTCCAACGAACTGTAATGATTCCATCAGTTCCAAAGGAAACGTTCCTGTCACTTTAAGATCATATCCCATTTATCAAGGTAAGCTGGACACATACTACAATGTCTACAATCCAAGTCAAAGTGGTGGAAACATGACAACATTTACACATCCTCCTGCACCAATTTTAGCAACAACCGCAACCACATGGTGGGTATTACGATACAGTAATGGCAAACCAAAAGTTGAGTACTACCCAAATCACACATTGAAAGCGTTGCACAAAGATTTAGGAATCTTGTAGAGACAAAACAGTAAAAGAAAATTATGATATTGTATTTTTTATTTTTCTATAAATGAGAAGTATCAGATCAAATCAATCCAAACCAACATCGACATTAATTGAGCAAATCGAAGTCCAATCATACTTGCCAAAACAATGGGATTCAGAGCCACACATTTATTCCATCCAAGAAGTGCATCCAACGAATCCACCTATGCCATGCAGAATCGGAGATGAGATTGAAGTTCCACTGTGTTATGATGGTCATGATGTGACTGAGTTTGCGAAGAGTCATTTACGAATAGATCTAACGATCACTGTTCCGTATGAGCAACCGACGACAGACAGAAACTACTACCCTAACATGTATGCAATGTTCTACGGATATAAGTCATCATCAGATGCAATTCGAGATATGAGACTCGTCGACAGTAAAGGAAACATCATTGACAATACACTCCAGAATAATCATGTTCACGAATCATTTCTGTATCACACTTTCAAGTCTTATGAAGAGAAAAACAACATGAAGCATTGCTACAGTCTTTTTGAAAATGTTCAGAGAATGGATCCAAGTGTTTGTGGATGCTACTTTTCTCCAACTCCTAATACTGAAACAATGTTCCCAATTACAATTCCTCTGGTTATTCCGTTTGTGAATTTACTTCCACTGAGTACTTTTGATCAGTATCCAAATTCAATCTTTGGTAATCTACGTTTGAGATTTCATTTGACAACTGATTCACTTGTGTATTGTCCGATTCGAGTACCCACAGTCATTCGAAAAGGACTTGAACGATACGTGGAGAAAGATCCATTAGGAAAATATACTACACACAAATCTCATCACGCACTATTACAAGATGGAGAATTCACAAATGTGACTCAAGAATTCACACAAATCGGAAATCCAGTATATCAATATTATACATATTCAGATCCAGATCCAAGTACTGGAATTGTGCATACTACAGTTAAATCAACCACTTCCACGGTTCTGAGTTCATCGGTGGACAAAGTCACTTCTATTTGCTACTGATATCAAATCACTGATGCAACGAAACAATCCCTCTTCAACACATATTCAAAGACTCTTTATGTTCTGAAAGCTGAAAGAATTGACACACAATCATTTCAATCATCTGCAAATGCCATGGGAGTGAGATCAAATATCAGTATCAAACTCAACAATCTCATGAATCTTATGTGCTTATTCCCTGATAGACCAAATGAATGTACAGTCTTCAGAAATCCTCACTATGTTGGTCTTTTCGAAATGCTTGGATCCAACTTTCCCAATTTCCCAATTTCAACAATCTCACCAGAGTTCTATCAAATGATGATGGTGAACGGTGATTTCATTGGCTGTTCTGCAACACAAGAGTTTGAGAATTCCATCTGTGAACCTCGCAATTACGTCTATGGTGGAAAGGAGAGCAGAAAACTGAGACCATCAACGGATGCAACTTCATTCACTTTCATGGTTCCAACAGATCGAAGTGAAATCGCTGGTGGAGAAGAAGGTATTTCGACAGCAGAATCAGTGAACATTGTCTTCAGAGGAACCCCAATCAAACAAGGCGAACCTGATCCATATTTCACATCAACTCCAGAAGGTCCTCCTCCACCAATTTTGGCATTACATCAAGCTACATACTGGTTGTTCTGGATCGAAAATGGACAACCACGAGTGCGATATGTTATTGATCGCCGTCTCCAAGAAGCATATGAAGAAGTAAAGAGAGGATATTAAGAATCAAATATGATATTTTATTTTTGTAGAAAACACAAATGGTGAAGAGATACTTCTCAATTCAGAATTCTCACACTGCTCAACTCCCTCCTGATTTTACCAATTCAAGAAAACAAAAATACATCTACTTTCTTGACTGCAAACTCATCCATGTGAAAGAAGAGATCGGTGATTCGTCAACTGTAATATCCAAAGATATTCCTCAAAATTTCACCATTCATGCTGATTGGATCCAGACTGATGCTCACAATGATTCATATGTTGCCTTCTGTAACGAACAGATTGCGAAGCGAAAGAAGTGGGAATTAAGCACTCGACAATCGATTGTGAAGATCTGGTTCAAAGACAGTTCTGGTGAATCAATTGAGATGGAAACAACTGAGACAATCAATGGAAAAATAATCAAAGAGTATTATGAATTTCTCATTGATCTCATGTTGGAATATTTGTCAGTGAATTATATTTTTGGATTAGTTCATTGATGACTGTCTGTTGTTGTCCGACAATAGAGCACAATTCCTGAATGGCTTTGATACAGAAGCATGAGAGTTCTGCATATTCAACTTGAAGACAATCTGGATTAGAATCGTTCACGACTTCGGGAAAAATTTCTTGGATCTGTTGTGCAATCACACCTATGTGTTTCTTCTGGCTTTCCTTCTTCAGACACTCACATTTCTCTTTGCAGTTCTTCAAGTGTTCTTCATCTGTCTCATTCTCTATTTGCTTTGTGACTTTGCTGATCTTCGAGTCGAATGTGCTGAACTGATACTGCACAATTTCGACTTTATTCAATTGTTCAAGAACATCGGGATAAGGTTCAATATTTCTTTTCACTCTTCTGTCTGACAGTTGAGAAAAACTTCCTGTTGTGGATATTGAAAACACTCCTGAACCTGTGTCCTCATCGTAGTAATACAAAGCTGGTGAGTCACACGGTGACCACATAATAATGCCATCACCATTGAACTGAATTCCTGATGTTTCTGCAATCGATTGTGAGATTGATATGCCAGACCTAAATGTTGATGCCGGATATGTTCCAGGATACTTCGGAAGTGATCCCTCTGATATATTCCACTTCGCTCCATTCACATTGATCAATCCTCCAATTTCTGGTGTTGCAATACCAGCTGAACAAGTGATTGATCCATTTGTTGAAACGACGTTTTGGATTGATGATATTGCTGTCTTGTGTGCTTCAGTTGTCTTCTTTAGTGTGTCGACTTCTTCCTGATTCGTTTCTAATTCCGTCTGTAGTGAGTGAATGACTGCTGCATTCTCAGTGATCGTCGAAAGATTATGATCAATCATTTTCTCAATCATTTGTGAATTGTATTTTTGTCGATTCATTTTTGTTTGCTCTTTGATTGAAATTAAAAAAGACAAAAATAGCCGTTGAGTAGTTCCTGTTCATGTTCGTGTGAGTTTCCTATGGACACCCCGATACCCCTTTGGGGACGATCTATCTCAATCCTTCTCAATGACTGCTACGCTCTCACAGAGAATAGCGAATTCCTTGAAGGGATAAGTCTTGGGTGGGCATGATTTACGGTCAAACTCTGTCGAGAATCTGAAGCCAACATGAACCCCGGGGACAATCTTTCGATCATCCGTCTCCAATCCAACCTTCAATTCGTTCTACGCATCAGTCACGAGGGCACCATTTTGCCTGAGTATCTTGGAACGTTACGTCGAGGTCTCACACTTGCACGAACTGGACCTACTCTTCATATGCAGAATAAAAAATTCAAAATAAAAAAAATCAGCGTTAATTTTGTGAACACCTAAAACACCTCAGATTCTTCTCTGTTGGAACAGGAACTTGCTTGTACTCACCAACGAGCTCACAGTTGTACTTCCTCAGTTCATTCTCAACAAAGGATTGAGTGTAGTGTCGACGTTGTGACATGTGTGGTCTGTTTCCTTGATTCCACAACTTTGGTTTTATCCTCCACTCAACACCTTCATGAACATAGATGACTGGGATGTTTTGTCTCACATACTCAGAGACAAGTTCACAGTTCTCTTCTTTCATTGACTGAATTAAAGCTTGCTTGGATTCTGTTCGACGTTTTTCGCTCCCCTTTGGAGGGTTCGAAGTCTTTAGCGAGACATATGTAGTATTCACTGTTGTCATTTAATACAAATTAAAAAATCAAAAAAATAAAAATGAAATGTGAAGTGAGGTGTTGGAACTTTGTATTTCTTGTTCCTTGTTGTGCCAGCTTTCATCTTGCTTCTTTCTTTTTTGTTTCTTCCTTCCAAGTTTCATTTTTTCATTCATTCAATTTTTCAATCATTCATTTTTCAATCTTTCAATCATTCATCATTCAATTTTTCAAGTTTGTACGATTGTACCATGAGACAACCCGATACTCCTTTGGGGATCACTCTATCATGATCCTACTCAATGACTACTGCTGGCGAATTCCTTGAAGGGTTAAGTCTTGGGTGGGCATGATTTACGGGCACATCTAAGTGCGGCCAACATGAACCCCGGGGCGGATTCCTAGAAATCCACCGTCTCCAATTCAACCTTCAATTCGTTCTACGCATTAGTCACGAGGGCACCATTTTGCCTGAGTATCAAGGGAAATTACGTCGAGGTATCATTTTTCAACTTGAAATTCAATCATTCAAGCCTTCATCGTTCAATCGTTCATCATTTCCTTTATCAAGTTTTTGTATGATTGTACCGTAGGACAACCCGATACTCCTTTGGGGATCACTCTATCATGATCCTACTCAATGACTACTGCTGGCGAATTCCTTGAAGGGCGAAGGTATTGGGGGGCATGATTTACGGTCACATTCAAGTGATGCCCACAGTGAACCCCCGGGGACAGCCTCCCAGCTCGTCCCGCTCCAATCCAACCTTCAATTCGTTCTACGCATTAGCCACGAGGGCACCATTTTGCCTGAGTATCAAGGGAAATTATGTCGAGGTATCATACTTCAACTTTTTTGGAAATTGTGAATTTTTGAATTTTTTGAATTTTTGAATTTTTTGAAATTTTCCTAAGTATTTTTTTTTGAAATTTTTTTTTGAATTTTTGAATTTTTTTTAAATTTTTGAAATTGTTTTGGCATTTTGAAACTTTTTCATTTTTTTTGAAATTAAGATTGCCCCTCGCCTGAATCGAACCACCCCCTAGAAACGGGTGGACACTGGAACATACCCACTGAGCTACTAGCTCCTGAAAATGTTAGTTTCGACCTGTGCCTTATACCTCGAATGTTCAGATCTGCTATATATTCCTTTTATCGTCTACCTATCTCCCCTCGTTAAAAAGCATGGATTTATCACGGGAACGACTTTTTTACCCCCGTTAAAAAGCACGACTTTTTCTCGTCAGCGATTTTTGCAAAATTAGTTAGATTTTCCTTTTTAACTTTTTACCCCCGATTAAAAGCATGCCTTTTTCACGGGAGCGATCTGCTAAATCTTAATTCTTGGCCACTTGTTACCCTCGTTAAAAGCATGACTTTTTCACGGGAGCATTTTTGCTATATATTGGATTTATTGACAAAGTTTTCAAATTTTGAATCTGCTATAGTGTCTTTTTTTCGGGTATAAAGTTTCTGATTTTTCGGGATAATTTCAGGACCGGATAGTCTAGTGGTAATGGTGAGTGCACGCACTACTACTACTAAGCTGAAGGTCCTAGGTTCAATTCCTGGCGGAAGCATTTAATTTCACATATCACTGCCCTTTGGCATGGTCTAGGCCCTTGGCAAGACCAACGTACGTCTCCGGAACTCAAATCGAGAAAAATGAGTTCCGATGCCGGTCTAAAAGGGACCGATGAGAAGGGTCGCAACCTTCGGAACCTTGAAAAAATACACCAGCTTCCGCCAGAATCAAGGTTTTTGCATTTTTGAAAATTTTCGAAATTTTGCTTCAACTTGAAAGTATGAAGTAACTGAACTCTGGAAGAGAATATTTCTCTAAGATTGACAACTTTCTGAAATGAAAATGACTTTTACTTCTAGTATTTTCTGAATTGTCAATCGGCATGGAGAAAAAGCAATAGAAGTGGTGTCTTTGCCAACGTGGTTCCACATTCGCCTATATCACTACTGACCTGATGGAGAAGAAGGACTCGAAACAGAAGCATTCAAAGCCCAAAAGAACGAGGAGGAAAGCAGTGGAGAGCGAAAGTCTCGACGTATCCTCTTACGAATTCGAACAGGACCATCACACGAAACCAAGAAACTCCTGTCGACAAGTGAAAAAGCGTCGAATGAAAGACTATGTTCTTGAGAGTGATGATTCCGACTCAACGCCACAATTCCTGGACAGAGTTTTTGATTGTGAGGGACTCACTGAAGATGCATCGATTTTGAGAGATGGAACACTGTCTGATGACTCCTGAAACACACTCTGATGATTCCTGAAACACACTCTGATGATTCCTGAAACACACTCTGATGATTCCTGAAACACACTCTGATGATTCCTGAAACACACTCTGATGATTCCTGAAACACACTCTGATGATTCCTGAAACACACTCTGATGATTCCTGAAACACACTCTGATGATTCCTGAACCACCCTCACAATACCGATTTTCAATCCTATTTGGTTATGCCTAGCAGCTCGATGTTACGTATCATTCGAAGACGGTTTAGTGCTCACAATCGATTGTGGAACACGCCACTCTCTACATCGTGACAATGTCTGGAAGTCATTCGCCTGATGGTCAGTGCAGATGATGCCATCATCGTAAATCCAACCATTTTTGGATGGGACTGGCTTTGGGAGATTGAAAAAGTCTTTCTCTCGATGCAGCTGCGAGCAGATCAACAACGTTTTGTTCAATCTCTCTGCCGATCGTCTTTCATCAACTTCTTCCCAGCATCCATCACAAACCTCGACAAGAAGCGCACAAAACATAAGTATTGGTCATCGTCCTTTCTCAACCATTTCATCTCCTCGCCTTGGCCTGTCAATTCCCTCGTCCCTCTCGACTTCACCGTTAATCCGTACTTCTTCGAGACGATCACTGGACGCGACAATCAGCGAACAACATTCATCAATCCTGACGTCACTTCGCCCATCCAGTTCCTCTTCAACAAAATCAATCAGTGCAACCCGCATGCTGCATCACACGTGGACCAAAGATTGTCACAGTTGTTAGCGATGTACCTCTCTCACAACCACCGAAGTGCCGTTCCCATACGACGGGAATTCATTCAGCAGTTTTATCGACATGTTTGCTTTGTATATAACCCAAAATTGCTCCGAAATTGTTCCCGTCTCGCCAAGCAAACTCTC
The DNA here is from genome assembly GCA_033064195.1 of Blattamonas nauphoetae. Taxonomy (NCBI): domain Eukaryota; phylum Preaxostyla; order Oxymonadida; genus Blattamonas; species Blattamonas nauphoetae. Next base: position 17,634 of record JARBJD010000627.1, on the reverse strand, counting down.
AAAACGACCTGACATCTCTCATCGGCCCACACCATCCGAGATTCTTCGCCCACAAGAAGTGAAAGAGTGTTTTGTTGTCGCAATTCGCCATCAAACGCTGGTCCTGTACATCTTACTTTTGTTGGTTACTGTGTTCATCTCACGCACATATCCATTTGCGCTCGCTCAAGGACGGATCAATGCTCAGAAGCAGCGAGTGACGAATCTCTCTCCCGACATCGAAACAATACTGGTGTATTCCATGTCGAGGCTTGTTCACTTCATGGGGAAGGAATCGATGGATGAGGAGGATGTCGAGACGGTTCTACGGCAGGCATCGCAACGCATCCGTCTCGATTTCCTCATCTCCAACGATTCTGTTACCCCAGTCAGAGACATACTCGACCCTCTTCTCAACGTTGGAACCATCGCCTGCCCTGTCTCCATCGATGACCACGCCAAGCGGGAGATCATCGCGAATTTCTTGCATCGATACTTCACACCTCTTTCGTTCTACTTTGTGCGTGTGAGTGGAACTCGCCGAGATTCCGCGCGAAACAAAGATGCTCTGAACTACCGCCAGTTCAACTCACACAGAGACCAAGATGTGCAAACAGCTCGGATGAAGGCGAAGGAGCGACAGAGAGATGCTGACAAATCCAACGACATCGTCGACTCGATGTTCAACGCTCTTTCAGACATTATCACCCGCGTCCATGGCGCACATAGCGCCCTCGGCCGCACTCGGACAATCTGGAATGTGTCTGACGTCGACGTCTTTTTTTGGGAACATCCCAACACTCAATCTGTCATCCGTAGAGTTCGTCTGCTTTCTGGATCTCGTCTGTCGGCTCCTTGTCTCGACGGTGGGGACTTTCGTGGCTGTGAAGAAGAGCATGAGCACGTCTTGGACTCAATTAATAGTGTTTAAGAAGAAGACGGAAGAACTGCGGCAAACAATTGGCGATTCTGAGATGCTCGTTGCCTCTCAGCCATCTGGAGAAGCGATGAACGATGTTGTGAAGATGATCGACCAAGCGATCAGGAGGAGAGAGACAATGATTGGAGAGCGTGAGGATCGTAACCTCCGTGCCTCTGATTACAACCAGATTCCAGAATCACTCAGCGACACGTTTAAGAAACTTCTGCGAACGGTTGTGTCTCGGATGAGCGACATCTTCGGGTTCACTGATCAAACCATCGTTGAACTCAACCACGCTGAACAAATTGATGAGTCTCTCGCGTTTTGATATAATCCATTTGGAGTCAGAAGTCAACAAACTCAGATTTGATATCCAGTCACTCAACGAGCAGAAGCTGAAACTCAGCCCTCTCCCCGTCACTTCGAAGCACCGCCCTTCTAGTAGGTGCTGTGCAAACCTCGGTCCCTGTAATAGTGAGAAGTGGTCGTGAGTAATGGGTTGGTCACGAAGATCAAAATAATGACGACACATCCAGCAAATTCTGCTGCAGTAGACACTGCCCCTTCCGACCAAATACCACCTGATGTCATCAGACAAATTATTAGTGGTATTAGAAACGCAGACCCAGCGTTTTTCGACGCTCTATCTTTCAAGCAAATACACACGCAACAGGAAACAACGCCAGATTTAGCACATTCCCAGCATCGCGGGACGACTATACCTCCCGCGCGAGCACCCTCCCCGATTAGAAAACTTAAGTGTTCACGTCCAGCGGACTCAGACGACGTTGACAGTTCCGACAGCTCGGAATCATCCTATTCATCCACAGACGATGTCATTCCGTCCAGCCAGTACTCCCGCACCATTGAGCGGGAAAGATCTCTTAATTCGGCTAAACATAGGTCGGAAGGGAAGCGACACAAGAAGCACAGATCAAAAGAGGGGCGCCGCAAGTCTCGATCGTTGGGAAGAAAAAGCCGCTCATCAATGATGAAACGGAAACTATTATCACCATATCCGTATCTACCAGACCCCTACATCGCTCTGTGTCAGGACTCAGATTTCAGTCCCGTCCATCGGAAGGATCCAGCGACTAGCTTGAAAAAGAAGCTGAAAAAGAGGCATACGAAATTCACCACGGACTGGATAAAGAATGTTTTATCCCCGCAATTGATTGACGAGCTAACCAGGGCTTCATACAACGCTCGAAGAGATTTGGAAATACAGATTCAGTTTTCGGACGATCCACCGAAACTAAACAGTCCACAAGGAGTCCGGGAGCAAATGCTTCGGATGGCAACCCAACACAGCCTCGTTACAGCAGCCTTGCTCGGCGAAGTACACACCCACGTTTCAACTTCGGACCCCGCCTCCCCCATCCTTTCAAAGATCCTGGACGCGATCCTCATGTCATCAGATGCCGCCTCAAGAACATACCATGCACGATATGTCGACGAAAAGAACTACAAAGACATGATGGACCAGATGAACATTCGACGACCTCTCTCGAATGATTTGAGCTTACTTTCGCATTCTACTCCCACTTATCAACCAACTCAGACTGTTTACGATCAAGCCGTTCAAATGATTGGCCCAGCGCCGATGACACATATGCACTCTGGCGCTGCTTTCTCACCGAGAGGGGGGCAGGGCCGTACCCCCGTCAAACAATTCGGCTCTCACCGACAATACAACAGGAGAGGCCAATAGTGTCGGAATTAAAGCAGGAGGATGTCAAGATAACAGGGAGACTCCTGGACAAAATCTCACTATGGGCAGATATTGGTGGGAAGGATATTATTCAAGCGGGAGCGCGTTGGGAGTGGAAGGACCCCAACTCACGAGACAGACTGCGTCTTTTGGGAAGAGCACCACCGTTCAGAGGGAATGCGGAGGAGATGGTGGCGTACAACCAACTTCTTCAGGAAGAACTGCGAATGGATGCAGTGGAGGAGATACAGCCGGAAGCAGCGGAGCTGATTCTCCCAACGTTCCTCGTCACAAAGAAGGGAGGGAAATACAGAAAAGTGATCGATGCATCTCGCCTAAACAGAGAGATCAGAACGATCCACTTCAAAATGGAGAACATTCAAACCGCCTTCCCTCTAGTCAAGACTCACTCATGGTTAACAACCATCGACATTCACTCTGCGTATCTGCACATCCATCTCTCCCCGCCAGTACGCAAGTTCCTCTGTTTTCAGTTTCAACACAAAACGTACCAATTCAAAGCACTGCCTTTCGGCTTGGCAACAGCACCCCGAACGTTCTCGAAAACGATGAAGATCGCGGTGAAGGCGTTGAGGGAGGAGTTGAAAATCTCAATCATATTTTATCTGGACGACTTACTCCTGATAGCGGACTCGGAGGACGAGGCGAGAACCAAGACAGTTCAGGCTGTCCAGAGACTCCGCCAGCTGGGTTTCGTGATAGCGGAGGACAAATGCCTTCTCCACCCCAGCCAGGAGGCGGAGTTCCTCGGCTGGCTCCTCAACTCGAAGGACCAGACTGTCAAAGTGACGGATTGCAGACGGAAGAAGCTCCTGTCGTTTCTCAAATCCCAGACTCTCTCCTGCCAGCAGAGGGCGATGATCCCATTGAAACTCCTCTCCAGCCTAATCGGCTCACTCAGTTTTCTGCGTGTTTCTATTCCGGAAGCGAGTTTATACCTCCGAAGACATCAAACGCTCCTGTCATCAACCGTCCACAAGTTCGGATGGAACGGCAAGGTTCGCCTCACTCCCCAACTCCTGGGAGAGCTGCAGTTTTGGAAGAAGCGCCTGACAAACAACTCTCCGTTCTCTTTCCAACCGACGGCGAGCCAAGCCTCAATCATCACGGACGCCAGCCCGACGGGCTGGGGAGCGACACTCCAATTAACTGGTTCGATTGTTTATTTCCACGGGTTCTGGAACATACAGGATCGATCGCACACGAGCAATTGGAAAGAGACTGCGGCGGTGGGGCGGAGCGTTCGAGCAGCTGCGAAGCATTTGAGTCGAGCTCGAGTCACCTCACTCTCGATTCTATCGGACAATACAGCCGCTGTCTACAACCTGCGGAGACAACGCGCAGGCCTCCCTCTCCTCGAAATAACCAGGAGGGTCTTCAAGACGTTCAAACAACTCGGCCTTCATCTCCAGTCGATCAACCACATCCCGGGCAAAGCCAACTCAGTCTCGGATGCACTCTCACGACTCCACCCGCACAGCGAATATCATCTCCTGCCACAAGCTCTTCAACTGGTCAAGGACAAATGGAACTTCGATCCCGAAATGGATCTTTTCGCCTCCGCCACGAACAAACAATGCAAGCTGTATTCTCTCTCTCAGGGGCGAAAGAAGAAGCTGGAGGAGGGGTGATGGACCTCGATTGGTCCGAGAGGACAATGAATCTCCAGATCCACCCCCCAATCTTGATGATCTCGAAGGTAGTGAGGAAGCTCATGATGCAGAAACCGAAGAGAGCTCTCCTAATTACTCCAGCGTGGAGAGCTCAACCGTGGTCCACTCTTCTCTCACAACTCGATTGCCAACAGATGCTGTTGGGAGAGTACAGTCAACTGACAGCCCTCGACAATCCTCTCGAGGACTTGAAGCTACCACCAGGCTCGATTCTGGCATCTCTCATAGAATGACGCTCTCCCCACCCCGAACTTTCTTCCGCTCACTGTGTGCCCTTCGCAACTACGGCGAGAAACTGATCCGACTGGAGGAGACGAGATAGAAGTCGGAAGCAAAGTGGAGGCGCGCGTGGAAACTTTTCGAAGAGTATTGTTTGGACAATCACCTCTCCCCAGAAGATCTCGTCAAGAAGGGCGGAGAGATCCAGAAGATACTGGCGGAGTTCGCCATCCACCTCCAGGACAAGTTCAAAGAGTCTCCTTCTACTCCTCGCCAAATACTCGCGCACGTCAAGTCGAGTCTTCAACTTTTCCACACCGAACTTGCCCTAGATAAGACAGCTCTTCTCTCTATTCAGAAGCTGATAGCAAAGCAGAACCCACAGAAGACGACTCCAATGTATACGAGCATGTGGAACATCAATATGTTACTGAGGTGGGCACAAACGACCTTCGAGGAAGCCAAGTCCAATCCAGACCTCCAACAGACAAGGGCAATTGTTCTCATCCTGGCTTATTCCTGCTGTCGCCGCGAGGAACTGGTGCATCTCAAGTGGAAGAGAATCGAATGGCCTCGTCCCTCAATGGACGAGGGGATCAATCACGTGGTGAATTCGGTTATTCAGAAGCAACGCCAGGACGTGTTTCATCAGAAGTTCATTGAGGACGAAGGCGCTCCGGACTATTCTCCCTACGTCGCCCTCCAGGCCCACCTCCACAATGTCCAGGCCGTCACTGACCAACTTTCGTCTCTTCCGTATGCGGACCTCTCATACACATGGGTCGACTTCTCCACCGGCAAGCCGCTCAACCAACAGCGGATCACAGACAGGATCAAGAGGGTCTTCAGGGAGGCAGGCATACCTGAGACGTTCGGGCCCTACTCCATTAAACACGCTGCCATTTCATACCTCCGCCTCGTGAGACGCGTCAACCTCCGGACCCTCAACGCACACGTCGGATGGAGTCCCGGCTCAACCGTCGCCGACGAATACTATGCGCGACCCATTCTCTACGGCGTCGGCTACCCTGTCCTCTCATCGTCTTGGTGGCAGCCCTTACAAGGGAGTCACGGTCTCTCGGACGACTAGGCATCCGATGGTCAGGCACTACTAGTGGATGTTCTTCATTTCATTCATTCACCATCTTCATTTCTCTCTGTTCCTTTCAAGGCTCACTATTAGAGGGACCGAGGTTTGCACAGCACCTACTAGAAGGGCGGTGCTTGTAGCAAACCGATGTTCCTCTTGATTGCCTGCTACCACAAGCCGCGAGGGGCAGGGGACTAGTTTCTACTTCCTTTTGGAACACTCTTTTACAAGACTTGTAACAGTTTTTTGCTCTCCGTTGGGGATTTTCTGTTACAAGCACTAAAACAAGTTTTGTTTCCTCTTTCGTCGCAAGCGACAGTCCCTCTCATCATGGGTTCTCCCTGATGATTGGAAAGAGTAAGGATACCAAGCGTTTCTAAGAATTGAAATGTTTCGTCATTTTGTTGGCTCTCTATTGACCAACCCATTACTCACGACCACTTCTCACTATTAGAGGAACCTCGGTTTGCTACAAAGACCAACCTCAGTCGAAAGCAATCTCGACTGCAAGGACATGTTTTTTTGAAAGCGGAAGATGTTGTGTTCACGAGTGATGATGTGATGATGACAATCTCACAGGAAATGCTCATCGCAGACGAGACAAACGCTCTCGGGAACTCCATCTTCACAGCTGCTCATTTTGTGTTTGTCTCGTCCTCCATCGATCATTCAAAGCATGACTTTAAGAACACAGTTTTCAGACGCATTCTGTGAAGGAATCCAATCCCCTTCTCGTCTAAGGTTGATCCTGCAAGGCAAGTGATGAACCTGAAGTTCGACACTCTCTCACAATCTCGAGTCTCATCAAAAAGTCATTCCACCGACACCATTTTCTGAGTAGGTTTCCGTGAGTTGGGCATGTGATCTGACAAACCAGAGACAATCAATACGACGGAAGCTCCACCTTCAGACACCGTGTCGCAGGTCTGCTAATTCAACAAAACGTGCCAACAAGAAGTTGATGGATGACCTCAACTTGTTCGGAACTCGCCAAAGACACACTGCTCCCTGACCTACGCCAAAGCTCCTTTCAACAACACGCCTCCAGACATCCAGCCCAGCTACGCTCAACTCATTCAACATCGATGATTGTCAGACATTCAAGTCCACCCTCACCGCCCACCAACACGGTCTGTCTGAAGACTCACTTTCCTCAACATTCAATGGATTGTGGATGAAATCTTGAGGCCAGTATCTCTCGTTGATTCCGAACCACAAAGCTACATTCAACGCTCAAACAGAGGCTCAACGAAGTGTGACAGAAATGGACTTCATGAAGAGTTTACTCTCTCGTTCGATCCTCACTGATTCAATGTCTCAACATCGCAGTTGGGACAAGAACAATCCGTGGTAGACTCTGACATCAACTATTCCCAATCTGGCCCTTCTTCGAAGCACATGTCCCCTCCAGCACCAACAGACGACCAATTCGCATGTCTCCCTGACCGGGTCAGTCGCCTCACATCACGAGATCAATGCAATCAACACACACTGCCACAAATGATCTCTCTGCAAGCGACACGAGTGACCAGGATTTGATGAATGAGAATGTTGCCGCTCTGTTTCTCACTGTTGCCGATTGGAATCCGGCACATCGATGTGACAGCCCTCTGATCATTCCAACCAACTCAAAATTGAATCTCTCTCCACTTTTTCATCGTCGTGAACTCCGCTCTCCCAAACGCCCGCTCTCATACACACATCGAACTCCAATTCCTCATCCACAATCCCGCGTTGTGTATCAGCTTCCACCACTCCAACGTACGATGACCTCCACGGATACGACACCATCGAGGTGGATGAGCTCATTTGCCGTACGATACGATGTGTCTCTACGCTCACGGCTAGATGTCAGACAATCATGTTCCAGTATTCCTGAGAGACAAAACAACACAGCTCTTTGCATCACTTGCCCATCTTCCTGAGGAAAGGAGTCGATGATGCAATGGTTACCGCACCCAGGCCTAATCCTTAATCCCACACCGAACAGAGAAATGAACACGGACAATCTTGCTCAGTGAACTCTCTTCTTGCTTTTCGTTGGACAGCACGATCAGACATCCATTGTGAGGCAAGCGACAACACTCAGCAAGACGGTCCCCCTCCAATCCAATACGAGTGATGGACACATCCCGTTGATCGTAAAATCAGAAGCAACAACAACGAGGTCAACCTCCACATCACACACTCCCTTGAAGTTCGCCACCCTCGTTGACCTGCATGCCCCGTACGACGGGTTCATGTTCAAATGTGTCAGTCACATCGTCTTTTCCATCACTTGCATCAATGGTCATCTTTCCAGATTGGAAACGCGAAGGACCAGACCCTCTCAAAATGATCAGAGGCAAAGGAGCAGGGCTGCCTCAATTTGAAGTTGGTTTTCTCGAGTGCAGTTGGTTTTCTGAACTGCAGTTGGTTTTCTGAACGACCGTTGGTTTTCTGAACGACCGTTGGAAATCTGAACGACCGTTGGAAATCTGCAAAAAAAGTTGGTTTTTTTAAACCTTATCGGTGTGGATGTTTGATCAAAAACAAATTGTACAAATGGACGAGTTGGTAGATACAAAGACTTCCACTGTTGGGTCCCAGGTTCGAATCCCGGGATCTCCAACTTTTTTCTTAACAGGATTTTTCTGACATGATCATTCATATTTTTGTGAAATTATTGCAGTATTCATGATCGGATGAGTAATGTTCGACAATTGGATTGAATTGGCCTTTTTTTGAATCGGATCATCCCACTTTCTCTTTAACTCTCCTCTCTCTGGTGTATACCGCCCTTTCAACAGGATATATTCTGTACCAACAATCACAAAAATGAATCATGAGATGATACAATGAAACAGAGCAAGAATGGAGTTGTGCAAATCGACGCGATTATCTTTCACCGAAACAGGTGCCATTTCAGTAATCCCTGTCCCAAAACCAACAGAGTCCCAAGGATATTCCTCCATTTCAGCCAACTGCAATCTCACACCGCCTCCCTTCCTTCTCAACCATACGTTAACCGTCAGATCCGACTGGCATCGAGAGAACGCAACACCAGCAAACAAAGCGGAACAAGGCAACTGGCTAACCACGTGTGCACCTCACTTTGTCTTCCAGCAGGGGCATATCAAGAAGAGACCGAAGGGAATGAATCCGATCTTTTCCACTCCCTCTTCTCGTACAGACCCAGCTCCTTCCACACAGAATCTCTTTTAATCGCATCTTTCCCAACCGGACACGAGAGATTTGCCGCAACCATTCTTCACAGTCAACCTGTCTCGAATCACCAACATCTCTGATGCATCTCCAGTCTTTCTCTCACTTGTGACACTTGTGAAAGAAGGAGCCGTCTTTGGAAAGTCTGAAACCCGAAAGGCCTGCCGATTGCTGGACAAACTTGCACCTGGGCCCAAGAAACTGTTCACTTGCGGCGAGATTCTGTTTGACCTCGTCCCATCACCGAATCGAACCTGTCGACTGTTCGCAGAAGCAATGGTCTCCCTTTTATCCTGTAGCAATGAAACAATATCATTTTCAGCACTTTCATTTCTGGATACAACACTAGAAATGGCCGACACTCGTGACCGACTCAAACTTGTGGAAGCCGAATTCTTCTGACTCCTCCGCTTTCATTCTGCGAGCAAGAGAATCATCTGAAGCCTCAACACATGATTCTTCTCGTGAGAATCATTGTTCGCTGTCTCTCTCAACTCGGCGACTCCATCTATTTTAGGGACTTTTCTGTGATTCCAGAACAACTTCAGTTCTTCCACATCATCTTTTCGGATCTCCTTGTTCCCTTGAGGGTTTTCTGAGATTCATCTGTCGTCACTACTCCATATTCGACATCCACAATCCGACATCCAGCATTATGACTCTGCTTCTGGAGCCAATGCGATGCGCTCTTTTCTACGAAGAAATTCACTCTTTCATGCTGCCCCCTCTCTCTGTCGCCATCATAAATTGCTTCATTCACTTCACCACCGTTGAAATGATCGATCAAGGCCTGTCGTACCTGAGATGGACTCTGTTGATGTGGAAGGACGCAAAACCCGAAGTGCAAAGGAGAAGCAAGGACATCATGGCCAGCTTGCGAGAGGAAGGTCTTGATGACTCTTTGGAGTTGGAAACAACATTCTCCTTTTTGCACACGAAACCACAGCGAATTTATTTCGGATCACTCGATGTGATGACATGGTTGGGTATGAATACACTGACAACTCAAATGCTCATTTTGGGGTCTCCACTGGCACAATAACGAATCGACACTGAATCGCACTCGATTTGAAGAAAACTTAGTCCCTGACTGCCCCACTATTTTCTCAACAGATGAGACAAAACCAAAGAAACCCATTTCTTGCAAAGAACGCCGAACGAGGTCTCATCGAACAGCAGATGGTTGTTAATGTGAACTTGTAGAAAGATCCGTGCAGACAGGAACAACTCGATCTGGAACAACAATTTGTTCTTCCGTGAACATATTTTGCGACGCAGCTGAAGTTTGAAGCGGAGATCAAGAATGCTGAAGCCATCCAATTCTCGTCATTCTCTGCTGCCATCCCCAGATTGGTTGGACGGTTGAAACGCACTCGATTCAAATGATAAGGATTTCATTGTTTGCTGGAACCAGATAGTAAGTCATCCCCAACTCCTGTGCTGCACAAATCCAGTTTGTTTTGAACACTTCACCAACCAATATTTCGGAAACAAGACAATATCACGTCTTCAATTCATTCAGTGCATGTCACAAGCAATCAAGAAAACAAAATATTCGCGAGAAATAGGCTCCAGGAAACTGGTAAAGAATGGGTAAAACGATAATAGCCTCAGATCCCTCCCCGAATCTCTATCGTCTCATGTACGGGCAGAAAGGGCAGGACGCACAGAGAAAGACACTGCCAGAACAGAAAGCTACAGCGAGATTCAGCGCAGAACAGGACAGCCAAATGATGACGAGCTTCGAAGCAGAACAGAACGCGGAGGAAGAAGAGGATGGGACACGAACCAAAGAAGGGAACGGACCACGACGGCAGATCCACCCAATCCGATCGGAGAAACAATCAGAAATGGCGCTTCTGCCTCGCAGCCACAGCCTTCCCTTCGCGACGGATGTTGTCCGTGTTATCTTCTTCACACTCGCAGAATGCACACTTTCGTGTTATGGGGAAGAGGGAGGGTGTGGGAGGGGTTGTGGGGAGCGAGACCAACTTTGGGGCTGGCTTCGAGTGTTGCGGCGAGCGCATCCCATTCCCGCGCGAGAACCGGTGCATCGTCACAAGAACAGGACTCGGTGGCTCGTTCAAGTTCGCGTGGTCCTTCGGAGGCGAAAGGGGTTTGTGAGTGTGGGCGACGAGGGGCGAGAGCGGTCTGTGTTGCTGTCCGCTGCCGACGGAGGGTGTGCGGTGTGGGCGAGAAGAGCGGCAGGAAGTGCTGGTCTGTGTACAATGAGGCGGGGTGGGGTTCAGTTCAATCACCGACTCGCTTTCTTCGTTCGTCGCGCACGTCGGCGAATCAACACGCGACGAGGAGGCCAGCGAATCCAGTGACGCTGCGGACGAGACTTGTGAAGTGTGGGCGGCCGGGCATGCCGTTCGGGAGTGGTGCCCGGCCGATCCTTGCCGTCGGAGGGCGTTTTGTTCGATTGTCCGAAGAGCTGACAGTTTCGGTTTCCAGCTTCCATCAATTCCAGAATCGTCGCATGCCCCAACAATTGTGCGGGCACATTCTGAACATTAATCTGCGGCACGTCCAATCCGGAGTGGGTGTAGCTTCGGCAAGCGCTGGTCAGCGGCGGGCGACACGCGAAAGAAGCGGGCTCGTTTTCGCCAACTTCAGCGGCATTCGGTGTCTCCTCGCATCGCCGGACTGCAGAATCGATCCCGCTGGCTCCGTCCCGCTTGTCAGTTCACTCGTCTGCGGTCGTTTCGTCGACGAGCTCGATTTCGGTTTCACGACACACGGCGCCAGTGAGCAGGGAACTTCACTTTCGGAGCAGTACGCACACTCGGCGCAGACTGAGCCAGTCGCACTGCCTGGTTGAACGACGTGTTGTGCAGAGTGAACGATTCCTGCAAAAGACGAGGCGTTTGCACAAGACGATTAATCACTCCAGCATGCTTCCTCAACCCCGGAGCAGACGATCCCTTCATCCGAGTCCGCCGGCTCAGCGACGTCACTTCCATCGCAAGCTCCACTCACCAACTGTAGCGCTGAATCAGAAAAATCGACTCAATCAGCATCGCGGTTGTGCCCTTGAGGTGAATGAACCAGGATCACCCCGTCACCATCAAGTGCTTTGTCAAAGCTGCACACGGCTCACATGTTTCGCTGGCGATGCCAAGAATGTCGTTCCAGTTCCACAGATCACCACATGAGTGATTCGTTGCGTGTTCAGATACTGGCGAGACGAGGGAGAATGACGGCGAGAAGAAACGAACAGCAATCGAAGAAGCGGCATCCTCATTCACCAAAACAATTGAGGCATCAGCTTAGACACAGGCGTGGGTGGAGTACGTCGGCTAATCACATTGACTGTGACGTGCATGTTGTGATAGTTGCTGTTCCGGTGAGGGATGAACTGTGTCTGAAAGAGTGCGCGATGGAAGTACGCCAAAAGTTGTCTCGGAGGTTGTTGAGCAGGATGTGTATGTGCAGGCGGTGACTGTCACATCGAAAGATGGGCCTGAAGCTGACATTTTTGACAGACTTCCTTGACATCGAGTGTGAGATGAGGAGTGATGAGTAGTCGTAGGCGGAGATGCAAATCCATTCTCCAGATCGTCCGCTCGAACACTGACAGATTTTATCGAATTTTGAGTCGATGACAAGACTTGAAGGTGGGAATTTGGATGGACATGAAATCGAGATCCCTCTGCCGTCATGTGTGGAGGATCACGTGGAGAACGAGCATTCTCTGATGATGGGAAGATGGTCAGAGAGGCAGTGGGGGAGATCAGAGATCCGACAGACGCGGATGACAGGGTCGATGGAAGAACGACGATCAGTTTGGAGAATGCCAGATCATCCACACACATTGACGTTCGTGGCAGCAAAGAGGTCAGTTGTGAGGCTGTGAGTCCGCTGGGGTCCAGGAACAGCGCCGCTCCATTCGCGGTAGCTGAACTGTCAGAAAATATTGTCGAGGTGATGGAGAGTTGTCCGCCTGTGACTGACCGAGAGAGCTCCTCCATTTGCAGCTGAACACGGCGCGAAGATCGAACTGGCAATGGTTTCTACCTCATCAGTGCCGATTGTTCCCTCAGGGCTTAGCCCGACCCAATCGAGACGAGAGGTGAACGAGCAGCTTGACATGGCCATGAATCCATTTTGGTCAATGTTAGTGTCTCGCTTGTTTCAGTGAAGGCAGAGTCCACAGACAGTGTGATTGTGCGGCAAGTCGCGTCAGAGTTGACAGTGACGGTGATGCTCAACTGACCCGCCGCGGTGGTGGCTGTTTTAGATCTTGAAACACATTGACATAAACGACTGAAAGAGACACGGATTCAGTTAGTGTGGCATCGATGAGAGATGAGCTCGTTGACCCACAATCGGTGAAGGGAGAGGAAGAGAACGACACTGTTCCAGTTGACTTTGTGATCGAGAAAAGGGTGGTTGTTGACGTCAGATCGTTGATGATCGTCGTTGTGAAAGTTACATTGCCTATGGACGTGACGGCGAAGAGAGAATGTGCAGTTGGACTGAGCGAGGCAAGCGTGTATGAAGAGATGGAGTGTTGCTGTTGATATGTGGGAGTATTGGTGAAACAGTGCAAGTCGTGAACGAGCACAGTCTTTTCTTGTTCAAAGCGAGATTTTGCCTTCCTGTGAACATCTGAGGCCTTATCACGGCGCGGACGTCCTCGCCAAAGTGGAGGAAATGATCGATGCAGTGGACGTCGAAATCGTAAGCCCAGCCATCGCCTCCTGACACTCACACCATCTTGTTCGACAGGATGTCGCTGTTCTTCAGAGTTGATTGATGATGTCAAGATCATCGTAGTAGTCGACGAGGATTGGAAATCAGCAGCAACCTTCTCAGCTCGTTCGCCAGCCTTCTCGCCGTCTGATCCTTCTTCCCGCGTGTTGGCGACTTCGACTGAATTTGTGTCGGTGCCACATTCATCGGATATGTCGGAATCGACAAATAGAAACGCCAGTTGTGGACAGCATCGGCTGATCCTGTCTACTCCATCAGAATGCGAGGTCAGTCTCGTAATGCAGGAACCACACAATGTGTGCGTTGAGGGCAACTTGATGGGAGTTGGAGGACATGGGAAGAAGTAGGAAGTGGAAGATTGGGGTTTGTAGAAGGAGGGTTGGGTGAAGTGGTGGATGTCTTCCTGTGGGTATCTTTGGTGCGAGATTGGCTCGGATTGATGTGTTGTTTCTGACTGTTTTGATTGGTGTATGTGGGAGGCAGTGCGAAAGAACCAGAAAAATCTCGTTCAGTTAGCTGGTTGGCGCGAGATGTGGCATATTCTTCATCGAATGGCTGATTCTCTGATTGTTGCAGTGGACGACGATATGACTGGGAATTCTACGTGACAATGGCAGCAGACGATTGTTGTGGAAACTGTGGGTTGATGTGCTGTTGCTGTTGGTTCACAAAACCCTCCCTGTTTGAGAGAGTCGGGCTTCTGTTTGGCATACCGCTTTGCCTGTAAACGGACAGTGCTGTGCTCGTTCTGAGAAAGGAAGGAGAGAAGTACTTTTGTTGATCTGGGAAGGCAACAACAACTCGTCAGAATCGACAAGCGGGTTCTGGACATCGTTGACCTTGTCTGGAGGGTGTTCGTGTTTGTTTCGATTCTCAAGGGCTTTAACATGAGAATGGAGGGATACGTCATAACATCGTCTGAGGTAGAGGGGTGGGGTCGAGTATCTTCCGCTTGCTCCTGTTGTGAGTGCATCAGAGATCTGATGGTCATCAGGAACTCCTGACTGGGCACATCTGCTTGGACATCTTCAAAACAAGCACTTGTTGATTGTATGTCGGTTGCTGCTGACGAGGAGGGTATTGATGGGCGAGAGATTCCACGATGATGGGATAGAACTCGTCCGAGTTGTAATTCTGGTCCCTCATCGAAGGATGCTGCCAATAGTGCATGTGGCGAGGTCGAGGACGCCCAGACATTCCCATTTGTGTTGAGGAGTCTTTTCAATGTCATCACCTGGCTGTTGGGAAGACGTCGACGATGCTGTCGGGGTGACGTTCTTGACGATGCAAATGGGGATTGAGAATCGTCCCCTCGACACCATCCATAAGGTCGTCATGGGGAAGGGATTTAAATTGAGTTCAAAGTTTGTCGGCTTGACAGGGACATAGATGAATCCATTCCGTTCGATCGGAAGAGGATAGTTATGTGTCGTGTGATCTCGACCGTATTCAGGAAAGATATCGAGGAATGGAGGATTTCGAGTCGTTTGGTTATGTTAGTTAATACAGTGTCGCATTTGCATCAGAATACAACGAGTTTTCATCATCTTTTGATTTGTTGTGTGGATGAAAGGTATGCCATATTTGCATGCACAGAGGAGAGATTATCTGATTCAGAAACCTGAATTGATTGATGAGACTTCGCTATTGATTATTGTTGAGGATCTGATTGACAATCCAATGTGGACACAGTTAGTAGGCATGGATTTCGCTGGAAAATGACAAGGGACCCACATTTCTCGAGAGTGATCTAGGCCTGAGTGAAGATGAGTCGATGTCGAGTGTTTTAACTCTTCTTTGAGTGTCCATTCTTCCTGTTCAATTCACGGTTCCATTTTCATCATGATCCAATCGCTCAGGAGGGTCATCAAACAGTGAGATTCAGCATGTGTCATGGCTTGCCCAAGCATTCGAAAGGATGGGAAAGCCCTTCACCGTGTCCCTCAATCGTATCTGAGCGATGAGAGGATGAGATTGTTAAAACACAATCAGAGATAGAGGCCTTTCTGACCGTCAATCTTTCCAGACTCTCAATCCAATTGTCGAACATTACTCATCCGATCATGAATACTGCAATAATTTCACAAAATATGAATGATCATGTCAGAAAAATCCTGTTAAGAAAAGTTGGAGATCCGGATTCGAACCTGGGACCCAACAGTGGAAGTCTTTGTATCTACCAACTCGTCCATTTGTACAATTTGTTTTGATCAAACATCCACACCGATAAGGTTTAAAAACCAACTTTTTGCAGATTTCCAACGGTCGTTCAGATTTCCAACGGTCGTTCAGAAAACCAACGGTCGTTCAGAAAACCAACTGCAGTTCAGAAAACCAACTGCACTCGAGAACCAACTTTAAATTGAGATGACCAAGGCAGGTGTGATGGTCTTGTGCTGAAGTCAGAGGGCAATTTTGTTTGTCGATGAATCAGTTTGTTGTCTCCTTTCACCGCTTAACCATTGTTCATTCTCGCCCCTCTTCATTCTATTCAATCTTTCATTTATTCTTCTTCTTTATGCTCCTGTGTCAGTAGTTTTCAACGCCCTCCACAACAGTACATCTCTAACTCGATCATTTTCTCCTCGAGCTCATGAACGACAAAGCTCATTGTCAGCAAAGTCTGAACCTTCTAACTCCCACACCAGCGCCACACTCACTCTTCAACTTGCCCACGCAGAAGCCTCTCACCATTAGGTTCCAGCCATCCAACTCCGACAGCAGATCGAAGACATGAACTGATAGAACGTTCCCGACTCTCTCAATATCGGAATGAAGCAATACTGGTTCAAACTGTCCTCCGCCACCACTAGAATCGGCTACGTGTCCTCATCCGGACCTCGTTTACGACTCGCTCACTGTCGCTCTTGGTCGGCGGAGAACGTCAAAATGAATCAGACGAAGTCGACCTGAACATTCTCGGAACTGCAAGCAACCTCCCGCACGTCCTAATGTGTCATTCACCCTCTCCATTCATGAATTATCCCTTTCTCTACTCTTCAGCTTTGGTCCTTCCATGTGAGTGTTCTTTCTGGGATTGGGCTGGGCATGAAAGAGCCATCTCTTTCGTTCTCTCCTTCAACAATGCCCTCCGACTCCCAACCAATACTCCAAAACTCGCCCAAAAGCTCCTCTCTCCATCCACTGTTCCAGATCATCCCGCTGGCTCTCAATTTCCAATAGACTCACCTCTAAATCCTTCCACTCCCTTGACATACTCTGTCTCCACCGAGCTCAACCGGCCTTCATCTGAACGAACTGTGAAAGATGAAGCAACTACTCCATAACTCTTTGCTATCATTCTTTCATCTCTTTTATCCTAACTATCTTTGTCATTTCATGAAATGTCAATCTCGTGAGACGCATTTATGTGGGATCCAATCTTGATCTAAACCATTAAAATATTAGAGAAGAACTCTCACGAAATTTGTGATGTGGTGAGATAAAATGCAAATTTCAAGATCAGTGCAATTATATCAACTTGATTTCTCAAAAACAATTTGATCGAGTTTATGAATTTTGATCGGGTTTATCCGGGCACTATAAGTCCCGTCTCACATTAAAACGGTGTGGTTTGCATCAGAATCTCAACAAAAGACTCACAGAAGGACATACTGCATGCTGAAGCGTTTATTGTTGAAAACTTGAATGTTTGAAATAGTGCGATGCGAAACTCGCTTTTCATTCTGAACCCGCACACACGCCCATTTTGTCATAGGAATACATGTGGTCAGACAAAACGAAGTGACAACAATACCTGAAAACAGGTGTTGAGAATCATAATCTTCTGAACCAGAGAACAGATCTTCACCAACTTTTGCATGACTCACATCAGAACAATTAGAAATCAAAAAGTTATAAATGTGAAACATCTCACAAACTGTTCTCGAATGGATAGTGGTGAAGATTGGTCAACTCGCTGAAATACTATCGTAGTTGTGCAGGTTTAGGGAAAATGCGCTGGTTTTCATGGCGCTTTGACTAGACAAATTCCCAGCTGTCCGTATGGATGAACCTGATGTATAATTTTCTCTCACTCTTTGATCTTTGACATTCGAATTTGAGATATTTCTTCGTGATCTGTTCGTTGAATTTT
>JARBJD010000626.1:0-27885 GCA_033064195.1 Blattamonas nauphoetae | reverse complement strand
ATGCCATGTCTGTAGTTGTTGGAGGAGTTGCTGTACGAACAGGCACTTGTTCCAAGTCAAGTTCGATCAAAGAAGTCAACCCTGATGTTGTGGAATGCCAAGCACCGTGTGTCGGAGTACCCCAACCGAATGAGATAGCCGCACCCCAATCCAAGTCCCGGAGAGTCGTTTTGAAGCAATCGGCAGTTTCCTTTTTCACGATGTCACTTTCACCATACTAACGCAATCCAATTCCGAGAAACTGCGGATTCCACAAAGATGAGTCTGTAGCTGGAGACAAGTGGAGCAGGATGTGAGTTATAGTTGTGACTAGGTGAGATCACATCGATGTGGGTGAGACAGCCAGCCAGACTGATATATCATGTTTTGAGGTCAGAATCCGAGGGAATGCGAGACAGAAGCAGATCTTGAATCAATTGGTGTTCTTGAGTTGGCGACGAACACGATAGTGGAGGTGATGATAGCCGACTGAGAATGAACTGATAGTCCTGTTAGAAACCCGCAGTCGTTCAGAAACCCGCAACGGGAGTCAAAACCGCAACTTCAAGATCTCAATCACAATACTGCCTTTCACTCTATTATTCACATTTTCCTCCTATTTTCTCACATTTTTGAATTCAATAAATCACAATAAATTGTGAAATGACGAAATAAACACAGATCATTCTTGAGATGGTTGGCTGGCATTATGGACCTCTTCGTTCTGGATTCGTGATCGTGCTTGTCATTCTAGGTTGATAGTTGAGAATGGGAAAGTGGTTTGTTTCGTTATTTTCTGCCGTTTCCTTCCTTAGAATCATCCTCAAAGTGGATGATGGAAAACTTGCACCAGAATCGTCAAGGACAAGTAAAGTGTTGTGATTTTAGCTTCGTTCGTGTCTTTTGTCCATCTGAAAGAAGTTTGCTCGATTCTAAGCCCGATTAATCCATCACTGTTGACAGGTTGCGTGGTTGCTGATCCAGTCTGAATTCCATTGGTTTGATTGAGTAGTTCCGTTTCAGAAAAGGATTTGCATGGGAGGCACTCATTCTTCAAAAGGAACTCACGAATCAGATCATAGGCTGTGTAATAGAGATCATTGTTTGAAAAGTGGCCCATTGTATCCATGTTCTCTTCTCTGAGATGTGTTCTTTTTCTACAATCATTCCAAGAATCAATTTCATTCATGCAACAGAGAACGTTATGAAATGATGAATTCTCAAAAAAGGAGTGGCGGGTTTCTGACAATGGTTGCGGGTTTTTCTCAGATGGCGGGTTTCTAACAGTAGTATAGTAGACGATTTGGGAACCAGATTGAAATAGTCGTTGAAATCAGAAACGAAAAGTCAATTCCGATAGACCATTTCCAAATCTTGTATTCAAAGGAATTTAGGCCATTTCAATGATGCCAATATTTGACCTAAATTCCAGAAATATGTCCAATATTTCGACCTCATTTTAAGCGTCAATTTTGAAGCAAATTTTGGTCATATTCTAAAAATGTAGTCACTTTTTTCGATGTTTTTTCACTTTTGAACTCGAACAAAGTGAATCTAACTTGAGAACCACTTCGAAAAAAATCGAAAAAAAGTCTAAAATGTCGGAGACGATGTGAGTCGTCGATCAAAACAATCCTGATGAAAATCGGTTGAGAATTCGTGGAGCTACGTACCGAACTGTGGTCAAAAAAGTGACAAAAAAGTCGATTTTCAGATTTCGCTACTAACCACTACTTTATGTCTCAAATTCACCTCAAACATCTTCTAAAATTACAAAATCGATTTCAGAAGGTGAGATTCGCGATAAAAACACTTTTGGAAAAAAGTTTGATCCGACCCATTGAGGATTTTTACGAGTCGAAATTTTCGAGATAAGGTATGGACCCTGTCTTCCATCATCTTTCGCTCAGGAATCGTCCTCTTATGACGCCTTTTAGCATTAGATCGGTTAAGAACGCCTTTTGGCGACTTTAGGTATGAACCTTTTCACGTCACGATCCTTCGGACACTTTTTGTCAATTTTCATTTTAACGATTTTCACGTCAACCACTTCACAATTACATTCAAGCGACGCTTTTTGAGATTTCGAGTTTACTGGTGACATTAGTTCTCTCTGGAGGGTCGGTTTTCACATCACACACTTGACACAACATTTCCGCCAACATTTTCACTATATGAATTTTTGTCCCTTTTTCTCCCACAAATCCTTCATTCTCACTGTCCGACAAAGCTGTGCTCAAATTTCGAGACACTTTTGTCGGATAGTTGTTCCAAATGTCACATTTTCGTGTTTCAACATCTCACGTTTTCACCGTGTTTGTCACTTCAAAACACCTTCAACCTTTCTTCTCTCATCTTTCTTTCACCATTTCACATTCAATCTCTTCGTCATTCCTCTTCATTTTCGTCATCTCACGAGCATTCTTTCGACCGTCTACACCTCACGAGCACATCACAACAACTCATTTTTATCAACTTTTTGCTTAATTGGAACAAAAGAATGTGAATGAAGCAACAATGAAGTGGGCAAGTATGATAGCAAAGGCTGAGACGGAAGATGTGAAAATTGTGGGTAAGTATTGAGTTTGATGAACATCTTCATCTAAATTTCACAAAACTAGAGTACTAAAATGTAAATGAAGTGAGAATGAAACGATAAGGTGAAGTGACGTACCAGATCTGCACGATCTTGATCCTTTGTGTTTTGTTGGTACACAACTTCACCTTATGAACGGGTTCGTCAAAATTTCACAAACAAAGAGAAAAAAGAGTGAGTGAAGTGAAAAGTAAACGATAAAACAAAATCTCGTACCAGATCTGAACGATCATTGTTGTTCGCGTTTCATTGGTACACCACTTCACTTTATGAACGGGTTTGGCAAAATGTTTCTAATTAGAGTAAAAGTGTGAAGTGAAACAATGTTAGCAACGATAAAGTGAAGTGACGTACCAGATCTCTCAATCATTGTTTTTCTCACTTCGTTGGTACACCACTTCACCTTATGAACGCGTTCATCAAAATTTCAGAAAACAAGAGTAAAAACAATGATTGAAGTGAGAACTAAAAGATAAAACACATTCATGTACCAGATCTCACCGATCATTTCAGATTGAGTCTCGTTGGTACACCAGTGTGTTTTATGAAAGATTAGAGCAAAATGTCAATAAAGAGATCAAAATTGTGAAGTGAAACAAGGTTTGACGTGATAAAACACATTCATGTACCAGATCTTACAGTTCGTTTTATCTTGACGATCAAACATTTTAGTTCTGTATTCCACTTCGTATTGATAAAAAGAGAATTGAAATCAAATAGTTGTGAAATGAAACGATAAGGTGAAGTGGTGTACCTGATCTGGATGATCACTTCAGATCGCGTTTTGTTGGTACACCGTTGTGTTTTAGAAAAATGAAGAGCATAAATCGAAGAGTAGTGAAGTGTAAAAGGTGAAATGAAAGTTGAATGAAAGTAAAACAAAGTGGTGTACCAACGCATACAATTTTATCGATGAATCACGAAGTTTCTCGAAGAAAGATGAGGATCAAAATTTTGTTCACGTCATTTTAAATTTTAATTTTGTAAAAAGTGAGAGACAATGAAAAAACTGACAATGAAGTGAAAATGAGAGGATAAAGTGAAGTGTTGTACCAGAAAAGAGAATGTCAAAGTGAAGTGAAAATTCTGGTACGTCATTGTGTCTTATAAAGAGATAATACAAAAGAGAGCAAACCTGTTTCAAATATTCAGTGAACAGCACTTTCTGGTCATAAGACGCAATAGTGTACCTGAGTTTGATGATCACACAGATCGAGTACATGAAGATGTTTTATGAAAAGATGAATAAAAAAGAAGAGAATACCTGTTTGGTAAATCACGAGAGACATACTTTTAAGCGATAAAACGCATCTGCAGGCATCTGAGTAGTCCCATCAAAATAGGTAAAACTGGGATCAATTGATGTCAGTGCCTAAATTTGGACTGAGATCAAATTTCAACTCTTTTCCTTTGAGATTTTCTCATTATCACTTCATTAATCATGTTCAATTCACTTCTTGTTTTCACATAATGCTCTTCAATATTTCAGACAGCTCTTATTTCCCAAAACACGCACGATCACAATCACCAACACTTCTTTTTCGATGTATTCCCTTCATTGACTTTAGTCAGTGAGAAAAACCATCAAAGAAGACATAATAACGCATTATCGACTTGTTTTAATAATTATTGTTGTAGAACAAACTGAAACAGCAGCACCCAAAGTTTGCATTTTCATGATCTATGAAGTGACCATTTTCCTTTTACTTTTTTCCATTCAAATATCATATATAAGAAGACTTTTTGAAATGAAAGAAACGAAATGGTATTGTAGGTATTTAGTGGGATCAGATCCGACTGGGATCACTGGGATCAAATCAGAAGCCTGCGCATCTGTGTACCTGATCTTCAGGTCCACTTTCGGTTTGATCGGCGTTGGTACATAAGTAAGTTTTAGGAAAGAATGAATTCAAAATGGAGCAAACCTGTTCAAAACAAGTCGGGAATGAAACCACCGTTCATAAAACAATGTGATGTACCTAAATGAGAGGAGAAGAAAAAGTCGATGATCGAGAACAAGAATGAGATGTCAAAAGAAAAGAGAACAAATGTGAAAGTAGAAAGTGAAACACACCTAAACGAAACAGTAAAGAACCATCAGGAACGAGAAGGGATGATCATGTCCCATTGAGTACTTTCTCTGATCAAACAAGACTGATCGAACCCATCGATGTGAGGATCGAAGTCTCGGAAGATCCCCAATGATAAAACAACGATTGAAAATTTATTTTTGAATTTTTAATTTGTATTAAATGAATCCAACTGCGATGTACAACGAAAGACGTCGAGTATGTTCAGAACAAGCATTAATTGAATCAATGAGAGAAGAGAACTGTTCGCTAGTCTCTGGGTATGTCAGAAATAATGTGCCGGTGACGTATGTTCATGAGGGAGTTGAATGGAGAATAAAACCAAAGTTGTGGAATCAAGGAAACAGACCACACTTGGCAAAACGTCGACACTACACTCAATCATTCGTCGAAAATGAACTGAAGAAATACAATTGTGAGCTCGTCGGTGAGTACACCAAAGTTCTGGTTCCATTCACATATCGAGAGATTGGCGGAAGTGAAGTGTTCAGAATTAGACTTGATTCCTGGCTAAAGGCAACGATAAAGCCCCATCAGAGAAAACAGAAATAAACGCTCAACTTTTTTATTTTCGGATTTTTAATTTGTAGTAAATGGCGGCGACACTGAAATTTGTCACAGACAGCATCACGAAAATTAGAACACTATTTCCAAACACCACCTTTGAATTCAAGGATGAACATGGCTATGATCGAACATATAATCCAAACATTAGAAACTACCAACATCATCGTGCATATCTCCTGTCAATGCTCAAGAATCCAGATCTCCATTTTGAAGGAGAGATAAGGAATATTACCAACTATCAGATTGATGATTTTATTCACAAACTGGAAGAGCACAATAACAATGCAATGATGAATGAAGAAGACAGCAAAGCAAGAATGCAAATCATGAAAGAAAATCCAAGAGTGAACAAAGATGAACTGAAAAGCAAGTGTTCAAAATGACGTGGAAACTGAAATCAATTGAAGAGAAGCTGATGGATCATTGGATGAAGAATCTGTTAATCATTCAGAAGAAAAATGAACAAATGGAAAGAGAGAAGTGCAGACATTTGAGGGATTTGAAGAATGCATATTATTAGCTGAACCACGAGACAAAGCAGCATTCAATTCTTGTCTCATGGATGCACGAAGGAAGTTCAAAAGAATGAGGTCGAGAAGGTTGAGGACAATGGAAAACCATATCAGTTGTACTTCCACAATCACTTGAAGAACGTTGAAGAAATCACAACCTTCATCAAAGCAGTGTTCGACAAAGAGAAAGATCATCCATTCAAGATTAGTATTGACTTTGGAAAGATCATCGAGAGAAAAGACAAAGATGAGACAACTTACAATGACTTCAGACCAGAATTAGAGAACACATCGAAGAGTTTTCCGACAGTGATCAGAAGTTCAGGAGACATCAATGAGTACTCAAAATATGCGATCAATCTGATCAAAGAATCTCAAGAGAGAACACTGATGGATACGAAGACAATGTACATCGCATTCCACTCCATTCTGGTTGCAGTCTATCGATTTCCAGTTGCAGGAAAAGCTAATGCAATTCTCACTGAACACATCAAAACGAGGAATGTTCGATACATCGATTCTGAGTACAACATCTGTTTCTTTCAATCATTATCGTTCCTCACACTTCCTGAGGTTCCTGGCAAGAAAATATCAATCAATATGAGAAACGTTGAAGCAAAGAGATTGTTCGCTGTACATAAGAAGCTGACCCATCTCAAACCACATCAACTGACTGAGCACTTGCGCAACTATCCTGGATTTGATATTGCATGTGATACTGAGAAAGTCATGCAAGAATTCAACATCACAGTTCACATTTATGAATACGACGAAGACAAGAAGCGATATTTCCTCAGTCAATCGTACATCAACGACAATGATGATGCAAGAGTTCTTCCCATTCTGATGATTCCACTTACAGCCACTCTCGTTCATGTGATGTTCTTGTTGATCCTGAGAAAATCACTGGATACAAGCTCTGTCCGTATTGTCAATCAAGAGGATTCCAAGTGAAGAATAAAAACTTCAGTAGAGATTTTGAGAAGCATCTCAGAGAGTGCAAAGAACTTGATGGAAAACATGTGAAGAAGATCTCACTTGATAAGACACCAAGACCATATGTTCCACATATTCTCAACAATAGAACATTTGAATTTCTGATGGCACACAAAGAGACAAGACGAATTCAAACCAACACAATACTACATCACATACGATTTCGAAACAGTGGAAGATCTCATTCTTGACAATCTATTCTCTGATGACAATACACAATTGATCTCACACTTGAAACCTCTCTCCGTTGCATCAGCAATCAAAACAAAATCAGGAGTGAAGTCAATCTACTTTGATCTTCGAGATGGAAAAGACTTTGTGAAGCAATGGATCAGAGAACTCTTCAAATATGCAGAGACAGTACGGGATGACAACCTGTACGAAGACCAGAGATTCCTTCACAGAATGAAGTCAGTGTGATCGGGTTCAACAGCTCCAGATTCGACATAAATCTCATCTTCCGTGATCTCGTTGACAAGGATTGGAAAATAGTAAGCTTCCTTGGATCTACAACCAAGTACAAACAAGTACTGATCAGACATGAGAAGACACAACAGGTGCTTCGCTTCATTGACATGATGTCGTACACAGGACCAATGACGTTGGATAATGCAGTGAAGGCTTTTGGAGGAAACACAACACTTCAGAAATCATTCTTTGCCTACGAATCATTTGATTCATCAGACTACGATTCGGTGCTAAGCAAACAAGAACCATTCTCCAAATATGAATTCTACTCCAGTCTGAACAACAGTGAAATGTCCGACAGCGATTACCTATTGTACCTTGATGATTGGAACAAGCAAGGATTCAAGAACAGATGGGAATACCTGAAATTCTACAACATCAGAGATGTCGAATGAATGATTGCACCTTTGGATAATCTCATTGATCTGAACTTCCAATACAAAGTGGACATGTTGCACAATCTCTCATTGTCCGCAAATGCTTCTGCAATCAAGTATGCATGTGCCTACAAGGACTTTGATATCGATGATGATTTCAATGAAGTGGATCAATCTGGAGAAATAAAAATCACCAAGCAATACTGGAAGTACAAAGTTGCATCGTACATCTATCAAGACCAGAAAGCGCATCGCAATACCAACAAAAATGTCACTGAAGCAGATTACGATTGGTTTGTTCAACAGTGCAAGAGAGTGTGCTACATCTGCAAATGTCACTTCTCACAAGCTGTGCGACCAACATTAGATAGAATCGACAATTCGAAAGGACATTCAAAAGAGAACGTCAAGATCTGCAGTGACAACCGCAACACCTACAAGTCAGACAAAGATGAACATCTCACTCGATTGAGAATTCAACTTAAGAAGTATTGCATCTGGAAATCATTACCTATGACTCTGACACACGAGCAAACATATCACAAACTGAGAGCAGCTGTGACTGGTGGATTATCGAATGTTCAACATCGACAGAACATTAAAGACGTGACTCCAATCAATCACTTCACATATGAAGACGGAAAAGTTGTCTCCACTGATACAGAACATAAAATGACTCACGTCTGTGGTGTTGACTTTAATTCCCTCTATCCAAGTGCTTTCTCATCAATCAAGAACAAGAACAATCCATACACGAATCACAGAATGTACATGCCAGGACGATGCTTATTCACCGCAACAGGAGATAAAGAATGCCGTAAGATTATCGAAGACAAAAATCAGAAGACATTGTTCGTTGCAGAACTGAAAGGACACATCGATGAAAAGTACATTCATGAGTTCATAAATTTCCCACCAATCTTCAGAAACATCATTATCAATACGACAGAAGAAAACATTGGAGAGAAGACGTATTCAATGATGAAGAAACATGGATTGAAGACTGACGACAAACAACGGAAGCTGACTCAACTCTTAAGCACACACGATCAGTATATGTTCTTTTCGACATACTATCTGTGGTTCCTCATCGACTGTTGCCACTTCATTATTGATGACGTAAAGAGTGTGATGGTCTTTTCGAGACATGCTGGATTTGAACCATTTGTGACCTCATTCATGAATGATCGAATAGAAGCAATGAAGGTTGGAAACAAAGGAAAAGAACAATTCTGTAAGACCAACTTGAATGGAAGTTACGGATACGATGGAATGAACACTGAGAAGTACAACTCAATCACAATCTGCAATGAGAAGAGAACATACTTGAAACAGATGATGAAAGGATTTGTAGCGACAAGAGAGATCAATGAGGACAACTACATCGTGATCGAAGACAGAGAGAAAGCATCGTGCAAGACATGTCTGCAAGAAGCAGTATTCACACTCGACAATGCGAAGTTCTGGTATCTGAATGTCATCTACAATTTCATGTACAAGTGTCTAGATATGAACAAGATTCACTTCTGTGAGGGAGATACTGACTCTGCTTATTGGGCAATTTGTGGTGATCCGAATGCTGGTATTCATCAACAATTTGAACACGTGATTGCTGACAAAGAATTCTATGATGCTCACAAATACGAATGGTTTCCCAATCCTGAAAAGGGAGTTGATGATGAGAAGAAACTGTTAGGACTAGCAATTGAAAAGGAAGGTGAACAGATGATCTGTCTTGCACCAAAGTGTTACTCTCTCGATGAGAAATGCAAAATCAAAGGAGTGTCATTAAAGAAAACAAATATCACAAGCGACGACTATGTGAAGTGCCTTAATGGAGAGAAAACTGTGACGACAACACTGAACTTTCAGACTAGAAGAGTCGTGAGCGAAGAGGACAGTAATGGATTTGAGATTGCGAAAATACAACAGCAGAAACTCAGTCTCAGTGGAATTCATCTGAAGGCAATCGTACTTGAAAATGAATCGTGTCCTCCATTCATTCATGGACTGAAAGCAACTGATTATATAATTGAATAAACACAAACTTTATTTTTGTATAAATGAACACACGACAGATTAATGCTTTAGTGAATAGACTTCTTCGGTGCACACAGCATTCCAAAAACGAAATAGTCGAAAAGAAATGGACTTTAACTAACGTTTTACCTGTCTATCATGGCGCTGATTCTAATGGACCATTTGATGGAAATGATGAAACATACTTCGAGGATTGGTTCAATGGAGGTTTATCTCCTGAATTATCACTACCTGATGGAAGAAGAGTAGTTCAACAATTTGTAAGCAACTTCCTAGGAGTTCGTATTCGGGATAGCACTGCTAAACTTGCATTCGAAACATATCAATTTTATCATCACGAGGTGACTCAGAGAGTGAATTTTTCACCACGGATTCGAAGGCCTGCAGAGGCAAGACCAATACCAATTCCAGTGCAAAGACCAATAGCAATTCAATCACCTGAAGACCTAGTTCTTCCTGGACAGATGAGAAACTTGAAATCAATGGGGTTTGAATATGAATATCCAATGAAGGAAAGGAGATTTGATGAGGAGGATGATGATGTCATTATTCCCAATCCACCAATGTCAATCAGAACAACTGCGTCCAAACACCCTGTGAGAGAGATCAGACACTACGAACCGACGACACAGCAAGTACTCAATAAGTTGGGACGAATGAAAGGATTGTTTGATCATCAACAGAGAAACGATTCAGAAGATGAACAGATCAAAGCTGAGAACTCACTATTGAATAATCAAAAGCAAATGGAACACTTCGTTACCTCACACATTCTTGTTGCAAATAAAATGAACATATACACTTTTGTTCGAGCCTCAATTAACAGAACTATTGCGAACGATGATCTTATCTTCATTCTGACTCACACAAAACAAATACCATTCGGAGGAAGATCATTTCAGGATTGGTTTGAGGAATATGAGCACAGATGGAGTGCTGCACATCCCAGGAAAATTCAGAGAGAAAAAGGTGGTGATGTGATGACGATTGATCCACCAATGATTCCAAAAACAACAGAGAAAATCGTGTATCCTTTTCGATCAAAAATGCAGTTCATGTCCAAAGCAATAACTGGTGATCCGCAGAAGACATCAGACAGAAAGGTTCCTCAGAATTGTGATCGACCTTACTTTTCTCCCAAGTTTGGATCATGGGAAATTGATCTTGTCTTTATCCAATCACCAACGTCGAAAACAGTACTTCAGATATACCTCTTCGGAATTAACATCAACACTAAATACCTGGTTGTTATTCCTGTACTGGATAAATCATGGAGCAAAGTCAAGACTGCAATCAACGATCTGATAAATCATCGTGGAGTCAGCGTCAGTAACATTCGTGGTGATGGTGAAGCAGCATGGACAAGTGGAGAAGCATCAGAGTTCTTCAAGGAACAGAAAGTCAGTACATATTTCACAAGTTCGCCATTCACAAATCACAACAGAATTGTGGATCGAGTGATCAGAACAATCAGAGATGGATTCCAAGACAATGCGACACAAATGGCCAATCATTCACTGATGAATCAGATGGTGGAATTCTACAACATGACTCCACATCGGGCGTACTGGAACAAGTTCACTCCACAGCAAGCACAAAACAATCGAGAGATTGAAGCACTGTATATCTCCAGTTGTGAAGAACAATTGAAGAACATTCAAAGACAGCAGACAACACAGATGCTATGGAAGTACAAGCCAGAAAACATTCTACTAATTCACCTTGATTTAGACAAGACTGTTGCCAAGTTTCAGAAGAAGCGAAGACAGTTTCAATTCGTGGGGAAATTCATCGAATACAAACACGGTAATGTCGTAGCTACTCTACTGAATGGACTCACTTGTCTGTCAAAAGTTGTCTATGTCCCAATTCAGCACACCAAGTTCCATGCAGACTCTATTGACGACTTAACTCCAGAGTTCATTGCTGAATTCAACTTCGTTCGCTTCAATTTAATCTAATCTCAAAATGTTTCAGATATTTTTATTTCTCCTAAATGGCATCACTGAAAATATTAGAACCGTTTGATCCCGAACAGAAAGAGTTCACAAACATCCACGACTTTCAGAGATACTTGGAGAAGAATAGAAAAGAACTGAATGAGTACACAACTCAGAAACTGAATAGGATGATTCAAATCGATGGATACAGAATCACAAAAATAAGAGGTGAAATTGCACTTAGGAAACGATATGTTGATGCTTCCACTCCTCCTAATTCACTCTCGATTGATCAAAGATTATCAGACATTGAAGAATCAATTCGAGCGCTGACTGACTCAATTGGAAACCTTATTCAAGACTTAACGGACAGTCCGGTTTAACCCTTCTTTGTTGATCTCATTCAGTGCTACTCCATCAGTATTGTATCGAAGAATGACTGCTTCACATTTTTGTTTCCTTTGGTAGACATTCCAGAATTGTCGAATATCAATTGGTGAGTTCAACTGAGGATAGACTCGACTGATTCGTTCTTTGTTGAATCCTCCAAAAATCCACATCGAATCGATGTTTGACTTCATGTCAGCTGACAAACTGAAGAGCTCATGCATTGTCAGAAAGAATGTGAATTTCGGTTGTCGATTCTCCAATAATAAGTCCATCATTGTCATTCTATTTTTGGATGTTCTACGTTCACCAAGAATTCGACGACAGTCATCAAGGAGGATAATCGTTTGGAGATTCTTCACTGAGAAATCATCAATGTAAAGTGAGTCAAAGAGATTCTCTCTGCATTCATCTGTGATTCTGTTCTGCCATTGATTGTCCATAATTTCTTCATACGCAGCTTTCGATTCAGAGAGTTCCAACAGAAATGGAAATGCATCATCGTATTTCACTTTCACATAAGGAACGTTCAGTATTGGTTTGAACTTGTCGAATGTAGGATCAATGTTCTTATCAGTCACGAAGACAAAGAGATGAAACAGTTCATTTCTGACTCGAACATTCTGGAGCTTGGCAACTTCCTCGAAGAGCATTAAAGGTTTTCCACTTCCTCTATTCCCAACGAGGACATTGACACTGTTGCGATTGAAATTCAAGTCTGGATGTATTTGTGATTGCACTTCATGAGAAACATTCCGATTTGATGCTTCACTCAATTTAGCATTCACGTATGCTGTTAGAGACAAGGGTTCCACCCTCCGCGAAACCTCTGGTTTAGCCATATTCGATTTCTTCATTTGTGATTTAACTCTAATTAAAATATACTTTTGGTTTTTTTATTTTGTATGAAAACACACAATGTCACAAAAGATAGTGTACGTTCAACCACAAAGAAAAGCACAAGCGAAGAAACCAAGAATGAGATACGCAGCAGAGACTCAAGCAGCATTGAAACGAATCTATGCCGATGATGATATTCAAACCAGACGCAATGATGCTCTGTGCAGTCTTCCATCAGCACGTGAGTTTATTGCGAGAACTGGACGAAATTGGACTGCGAAAGTAGAACAATATGGACAAGTTCCTGATGTGATGGTCTACGATAATGATACTGGAGATCTGATTGCAGTCAATGGTGCCATGCTAACTCCATACAACAGTAGACTAGTCAAAGAGACATACTACGCAATGAATCCAACACCAGATATGCGAAGACAGAAACCATACACATCATTCAATCAAGAGAATGGAAGGAAAATCAAAGCTGTCCATCGGAATTTCCTCAAGAATGGAACATACGATTTACCAACCAATTATCGAGACATCAGCTATGAAGAGATGAAGACCAAACGATCTCAACAACCATATGCAATAATGAAGAGAGCTGTTGGTGAACACATGACAGACACATTGGGAATCACTCGTGCAAATCGAAGCAATCCAGCTGATCCCAGCAAGAATGTGTTAGACAATATGGTGTTCAATTCAATTCAATCACAGATTGCATCACTGATGTGGGATCAATGGCTTGTTGATCATGTTCAGGACTACAATCTCAGTATGAAACAAAAGAAAGCCTTCAAAGATCAGATTTATCCAGTGTTTCTCCAAATGATTTCTCAAGATACAACGTATTTATCGGAATACTGTACTCACTATTCAACTCACATATCAACAGAAGTTAATAAACTGAAAGCCAAAGCATTCAAAACAGTCACAGATGATGATATCAGTGGATTCCAATCTGAAATGCCTGGATATTATCGATTCGCACAGTTGGACAGTTCTGGAATGGGAGCTATCGATCGAGCAGAAATGTGAATTTAAAAACATTAATATATATTTTTTATTTTTATAGAAAGTGATGCAACCAATTCTAAGTTGTCAATTTACAAAACACACAAGTTCTTCTTCAGTACCAACATCAATCACCAACAATGTTATCATCGAGGATAGGAGCAAAGCTGGTGTAGATAATAGAGGATCGAAGATGGAGATGGAAAGAGTGTGCTCTGAACCTGTGGTAACTACTGAACGAGGTGCTTATGATCCACCACTGGAGACATATCCATCAGCGCCAATTCAAAGCCGTTCAATTCCACTACGAGAATACACGTCTAACATTTCAGCATTCAAAGATCAGCTCCTGCTCGTCTACAAGAATGCATTCGCATGTGAAAAGAAACTACTGAATAACCTGATTGAACCATCGAAGAAACTGATCACAAACCAAAGTGATTTATGTGCACTGATTGCGACTCTCACTGGAATCAATGATGTGGTGATCGAATTGGATGATTTATCTGACAAGTGCCTCTGTCTGAATAAACTCCCAATCTTTCGAACAATATTCAAGATCCTCGTTGGTGGAAAAGATATGAGTATTGCCTACAATGAAGCATACAACACAATTCTCAATTATGGCATTTCTCTGACGAAAGCGATTCCCCGCTAAAATTATAAATGAATTGTATTTTTTATTTTTACATAAATGGCACCAAGAAGTTTCAACAAACTCAAAAATATCGGCAAGCAATTCTTTCAATTCATCAAACCTCTAGCTCCAACATTACTTCAAGTCGGTGGTGGATTGCTCTCTCAAACGAACAGGAAATTTGGACAAACCGCGGGTGGAATACTCAATGGATTAGGAGGAATGATGGACGTTTATCAACAAAATAAGGTGATCAATCGTCAACAAAAACCACAGATGATTGAGTACGAACCTCCACGAAATGGACGATTCTCAAATGATGATATGCCACTCTCGTCAAATTCCAAAATTCAATTCAAAGGATAAACATTCACTAGTATTCGAATATTTTTATTTTCCTAAAATGGCACCAGGTTGGTTATCCAAATTAGCAGCAGTTGGTAAAAACATACTCAGAGTTGGAGCTCCATTTCTGAATCTCATTCCCTTCGTTGGACCACTTATTTCGAAGGTTGCACAGACGGGTGTTGAGATGATTCCAGATGTGAAGTCGGATCAACAAATCCACGCAGAAAAGATGGCACAATATGAGCAAGCAATCAATGAAGGAAATACACCAGTTGCACACAAACTCAGAGGAGAAATACTGAGACTGGAAGAAAAGCTGAAGCCGAAACCAAAGAAGAAGAAAGTGAAAAAGAAACAAGCAATACAGTTTTTTTATTTTTGATAAAATGAACTCACATATAACACATCTGACAAACAAAAGAACTGGAGCATCATCATTGACAGGAAATACAACTGGATCAATCAAGTACACTCGAGATGATATTGGTCAAATACAACAACAACTCATGTCTGAACATCACATTAATTATCTTCTGAATGATGGAGCACACAGTACTTCCATTCAGGAATTAAAACCATCCGAGAATTCACGATTCTACAAAGGACAGGAAATAATCATTCCGTTGACTGGTAATCAAGACATTTGTCAAATCGATGATTCCTTCATTACGTTCACAATGACAGCAAGGCTTAAAGTGAATACTTGGAAGACAAATTCCAGTAAAAATGGATCGTACATGAATGAGAGGATATTCATATTCGTTGGACTCAAACATTCGGCATCAATCTTTCGTGACCTTACTGTTCTTCACAACAATCAGAGAATCATCAGCACAACAACTAATGACGTGTCAATGGAGTCTCACATCTACAATATGATCAAGCCAAAGAGTCAATTGGAGAATCGTAAACATTGTCACACACCTTGGCAGAATGCTTGGAATCACGATGAATCTGTTGCTGGTGTTTATATTCCACTTTCTGATTTCACAACAACTTCTGGAACTGGTGTATTTAAAGACTCAATTGATGTTCCAATTCGTGTGTCAATCAATCTGGAAGATCTTCTCATTTTCTATGGAATGACTGACTATCCTGCATGCCTCTTTGGAGATTTGAAATTAAGTGTACACATGAATGAGGATGCGTTTGTTTGTTGTCCAGTTAATCCTGAACTCACTCTGAAGAACACACTTTCATTAATCGTTACTGGGACAGCAGCAGCGCCTAAGATAAAAGCTTCAATTGCGGATTGTATTCAATATCGTCCATATTTCTTAAACAATCTCGTAACCTCATGCACAAAGAACTTCGTTCAAATTGGCCAATCATTTCTTCAACCAACAGTTACGAAAGACATTGTGTATTCATCAGCTGGTACAGTCACGACAGAACCAGAATATGTGGATCAGTACATCTCACTAAACATCACCGAGTATCAAATTGATGATGTGTATTGCATGAGCTCTGGATACAATATGAAAGAAATTGCGAAAGAGAATCTGAAGCAGATGTACACAAATCGTCCTGGAACAATTCCAGCAGAAAAGATATCGTTCTATCCATTTCAGAAGACACCAACTGAAACAGGAATTAATTGCACTCAACAAATGGTGGTTGTTAATGCGAAGGATATTATGCTCCTCTTCCGTCACTACGACAATGAAGTCACTTGTTTCCACAATCCAATGCAGAAGGATATCCAAGTGAATCTACTCGACAAATACTATTCAGATCAACCGACTACAACTATTGGAGCTCGCTTCTATCAGTTCGCATTGTCAACTCTCAATCTCGATTCGTACCTCGCTGTTCCTGATGATTTGGAGCGATCACTGACGGATTCTCTCGTTGAAGAGAAACTCACTGGTGACGGAACATATCCCAATGAAACAATGACAAGAGTTCGTCCAGTTCATGATAATACTGACTTCCTTCTGTGCTTTCCCACTCAGAGAAGTGGATGTCCAACGAACTGCAATGATTCCATCAGTTCAAAAGGAAACACTGCGGTCACTTTGAGATCACATCCAATCTATCAAGGTAAGCTTGACACTTACTATTATGCATACAACCCAAGTCAAAGTGGTGGAAACATGACAACATTTCCTCATCCTCCTGCACCAATTTTAGCAACAACCGCAACCACATGGTGGGTATTACGATACAGCAATGGCAAACCAAAAGTTGAGTACTACCCAAATCACACATTGAAAGCGTTGCACAAAGATTTAGGAATCATGTAGAGACAAAACAGTAAAAGAAAATTATGATATTGTATTTTTTATTTTTCAATAAATGAGAAGTATCAGATCAAATCAATCCAAACCAACATCGACATTAATTGACAGACCTTTGAGACTGATCTCATCGATCTCAGCTTTTTTGATCTCAGAAAATAACTAGTGTTCAAATTCTCATAAAACTTGAAATAACGAAGTAAAACACCCACTATCCGTGTTGAATTTTGTTTATAAGCGCTTTCATTGAAATCTCGAGATGAATCGTCCCACAATAATACTTCTTCACGATCCGATTGAAGAACTGGATGAATCACGCTTGTTTATCAAAAAAAGTATTAATTCCACCGCGACGGATCTCCGATACCATTTCTTGACGATTATTTCTCTCTTCGAATGATTTATTCTGCAGGTTTACATTCGTTGTTCAATTGTTTATTAGTCTTCAAGATTTCTTTTCATTATATCCTTTTTCTACTATATTTCAACATTCTTATTCCATTTTCTCTTTTTCATTTCCTTTTATTTCCTTATCTTTCAAATTCTCCCTTCGTCCAAGTCTGGAAACGAAATCTCTGGCCTACCTGGATGTCACTCTCTGACTCTTGTGTGCAGTGGCTCAATTTGGTGTTCGACCTTCCGAATCTGGTGTCTGCTCCCTTCCACGACTCGTATCTGTCGCTCCACACTGTCTCCGCGTCGCTTCTGTTCAAGGTCCGGAAAGTGTTCACACTGAAGAACCAGTCTCTACAGACCCTCCTGACTGACTGTGTGCTCTCCTTTTCTGAACAATCGCACATTTCATTTATCGTTTCCAACAGTCCTCGCTCTTCTTTCTTTTCGTTGATGATTCTGCTCTACCATACCCACAGCAGGCAGCATTTGGGATGTGCAGTGGATCTGTCTCCACATGTCCAGCAAGTGACGCTCCATGACATGCCGAGCCGAAGACGGGTGTCGAAGATGAGCGAAGAACTGTCACAACGGGATGGTCCCAAAAGTGGTGATATCGGACAAATTGACGAAGAAAACATCTCAGAATACGGAGAGAGTGCAAACGACACTCGTTTTCGTGACAAGCAGGACATTTAGAGTGAGGATCTGATCCAAGTTTGTGTTGCTAACCTTCTTGTCTTCTATTGACCCTATTCGGTCTCTCTCGACTTTTCATCGTTTTTTTACCTTCAATTTGTCTCTTTTCATTTTGCATTCACACTCATTTTTCGCAGGACCAGCTTCGGATGAGCGATCTGGAATTTGGGCGATTGAGTGGCGGTCTTGTGCATTCCCTGTCCGAAAACGACGCTGAATGGGAAGGAACAGACGTACTGTCGGAACAGCGTGAGATTGGAGTGAAGTTGGAAATGGAGAACGAGCGATGGTTGGAACGAACAAATCGAAGCGATCTGGAGCACACAGAAACATCACCCGACTCGATTTCGTTGGATTCGCATCATTCTCCACTCTTGACACCACCTCACTCACAACACTTGGCTGTCCCAGACTCACCCTCCCCACTCTCACCCGCACTTCACACTCCTTCTCCTTCCCAACACAAATCTGAATCGCACTCACAATCATATTCAAACCACGGAATTCTGATCAAAATGAAAGAAGAGAGACATCTCGCTTGGAGGAACAAGAAAACGATTTGGACAACTCAAGTCGACACAGCCAAGATGAACAAGACGGACCTGGAGAGGCCGACAAAGAGAGACAAGTCAACAAAAGCAATGGCCAAAGCGAGATCGAAGACGGCGACGAGATGGATGACAACTTTGTACAGAGTGGGAACGAAGTCAGCACCGCGTCGCCTCTTCCGATGTTGCTCCAACCGACTCACTTCGCATCGTCGACAGCCCAAAATGGGATATATGTAACGACTGGTCATTCGGTGAGGAGATTGGGAGGGAAGGAAGGGACGAGGTGGGTTGGAGGGAGGATGAAAGAAGAGAGGGTGGATGAGGAGAGATGGAGAAACGAAGAAGAACGGAAAGTGAGAAGGCGAGTTGAGTGGGAGCTGTTTGACGAGAAGAGGAGGCAATTTGATCTCCCGAAGCGATTGGCTTGAAGTCAGCATCAGGTCGAAGCTGGATATTCAAGTCACCATCCCCCCATTCACCTTTGAGGCAAAAGCAGTCTCTCTGAAAGGCCAGTTTCAGTCGTCTCTTCAGCCGTTCGTGTGTCCTTCTCACACAACCAGCTCTCTCTTCACCGTGTCTGACGAAGCCTCTCTCTTTGTGGTTTTTCTTCCACCAACTCGATTCCTCAATCACGGAGCTTCTCATCAATATCAGTTCGGGTGGTGTGGTCGAAATTTCGCTTTGTGCCTTCACATCAGATGGAGGAATCCACTCTGCTCCTCTCGTTCGCTCGTCATTCTCCTCAAGGACAGTGGACGATCTGTCAAACTCACCACCCAAGATTATTCAAGCTCTGCTGTCGTTGCGAACATCACAAAGACTGGCGACGGTGCTGTGGTGAACACCGGAAATGCCGATGTTCTGTTGTATCAAGTGCATCTCTTCGACTGCCACGCTCGGAATGGCGGAGCCGCGTTCCTGCAGAAGTGTCAACATGTCTACGTGGATGACATGCTGACCCTGCGCTGTTCAGTTGAGAGCAAAGGAGGCGCCATCTTCGTCCTCTCAGTCGATCGAAATAGCGACATCAACCTTCAACCGACTCTGATCGAGTGTTCTGACAAACTCGGTGGCTGAATGTTTCTCGACGTGTCTCGCTTTTCCTCACTGACCCTGACTCATCCTGGATATGTCGGCCCACTCTCAATCAACATCCCTGCAACCATGTCCTCGAATTACGTCGCTGTGAAGGGAGGAGGGAGCTTCTTCGGAGATTGGTTGCATGTTGGGAGTGTTCAGTTCGAATCGTTGCCAATGTCGAATAGTGGTCCATTTATCTACGGAGAAGAGCTGGTCGATGAGCACGATGTCGTCGGATGATGGTTCTCCATCCAAACAGATCGAAGTGGAAGGCCATCCCGAATGGTCTCGAAACTTGGATCTTCCAAAGATTGTTCTGATCGCCTCTGATTCGCCGACTTATCAAAGTGTCTACGAGAAGGAGTCGAAAAGTAGTTCGATCAACGATTATCTCCCTCTGCTGCATCTGAAAGATGAGAATTACGAGTATCTCCAAATCCCGATCTTCATCCAGCACAAAGTGTTTTAGACCAAACAGGAGTTGTGACAGAACGATCCATCCTTTTTATTCCAGAGACATCAACCGATCCAGTTACGCCCTCCGTTCTCATTTGGATCCAACTGTCGGAAGAACGATCGATTCTTTCTTAGACTCACTCACTCTGATTCTATGTTGTTGCATCGACCGTACGCTGTTCCCCGTATTCTTCCCGAATCGACGCCTTCTCCGTCTGATGGATGGACAGCGAGAGGTGGAATGAGCAACACGTGGCGATCGCATGGACGGAATGACTAAGATACGAATGCGACTTCGAGAAGAGTGTGAAAAGGAGAGAATACGTTTTTTACCCTCTTTTTAGTGTTCATTCTGTCACACTACAACCATTTCGCTTTTTCTAGATTCTTATTTTAACAAATTGACGCAACATTGAGACAAATATAGATACGCTTAATTAAGTCATTGATCTCAGTCCCAAAAACCGGAACTGAGATCGATCGATCTCAGTTTCTGCTTGATTGATCTCATGTATCAAAGGTCTGTTAATTGAGCAAATCGAAGTCCAATCATACTTGCCAAAACAATGGGATTCAGAGCCACACATTTATTCCATCCAAGAAGTGCATCCAACGAATCCACCTATGCCTTGCAGAATCGGAGATGAGATTGAAGTTCCACTGTGTTATGATGGTCATGATGTGACTGAGTTTGCGAAGAGTCATTTACGAATAGATCTAACGATCACTGTTCCGTATGAGCAACCGACGACAGACAGAAACTACTACCCTAACCTGTATGCAATGTTCTACGGATATATGTCATCATCAGATGCAATTCGAGATATGAGACTCGTCGACAGTAAAGGAAACATCATTGACAATACACTCCAGAATAATCATGTTCACGAATCATTTCTGTATCATACATTCAAGTCATTTGAAGAGAAAAACAACATGAAGCATTGCTACAGTCTTTTTGAAAATGTTCAGAGAATGGATCCAAGTGTTTGTGGATGCTACTTTTCTCCAACTCCAAATACTGAAACAGTGTTCCCAATTACAATTCCTCTGGTTATTCCGTTTGTGAATTAACTTCCACTGAGTACTTTTGATCAGTATCCAAATTCCATCTTTGGCAATTTACGTTTGAGATTTCATTTGACAACTGATTCACTTGTGTACTGTCCGATTCGAGTACCCACAGTCATTCGAAAAGGACTTGAACGATACGTGGAGAAAGATCCAACAGGAAAATATACTACTCACAAATCTCATCACGCACTATTACAAGATGGAGAATTCTCAAATGTGACTCAGGAATTCACACAAATTGGAAATCCATTTTATCAATATTATACATATTCAGATCCAGATCCAAGTACTGGAATTGTGCATACTACAGTTAAATCAACCACTTCCACGGTTCTGAATTCATCTGTAGACAAGGTCACTTCGATTTGCTACGGATATCAAACCACTGATGCAACGAAGCAATCCCTCTTCAACACGTATTCAAAGACATTGTACGTCTTGAAAGCAGAAAGAATTGACACACAATCATTTCAATCATCTGCAAATGCAATGGGAGTGAGATCAAACATTAGTATCAAACTCAACAATCTCATGAATCTTATGTGCTTATTCCCCGATCGACCAAATGAATGTACAGTCTTCAGAAATCCTCAATATGTTGGTCACTTCGAAATGCTAGGAAATAACTATCCCAATTTCCCAATGTCAACAAACTCACCAGAGTTCTATCAAATGATGATGGTGAATGGTGATTTCATTGGCTGTTCGGCAACACAAGAGTTTGAGAATTCCATTTGTGAACCTCGCAACTACGTCTATGGTGGAAAGGAGAGCAGAAAACTGAGACCATCAACGGATGCAACTTCGTTCACATTTATGGTTCCAACAGATCGAAGTGAAATCGCTGGTGGAGAAGAAGGTATATCGACAGCAGAATCAGTGAACATTGTCTTCAGAGGAACCCCAATCAAACAAGGTGAACCTGATCCATATTTCACATCAACTCCTGATGGACCTCCTCCACCGAGATTAGCATTACATCAAGCTACATATTGGCTGTTCTGGATTGAGAATGGACAACCACGAGTGCGATATGTCATTGATCGTCGACTCCAAGAAGCCTATGAAGAAGTGAAGAGAGGATATTAAGAATCAAATGAGATATTTTATTTTTGTAGAAAACACAAATGGTCAAACGTTATTTCTCAATTCAGAATTCTCAAACTGCTCAACTCCCTCCTGATTTTACCAATTCAAGAAAACAAAAATACATCTACTTCCTCGACTGCAAACTCATTCATGTGAAGGAAGAGATTAGTGATGCATCGACAGTCATTTCAAAAGATATTCCACAGCACATTACAATCCACGGAAATTGGATTCAAACTGATGCACACAATGATTCATTTGTTGCTTTCTGCAACGAACAGATTGCGAAGCGAAAGAAGTGGGAATTAAGTACTCGACAATCAATAGTGAAGATCTGGTTCAAAGACAGTTCTGGTGAATCAATTGAGATGGAAACAACGGAAACAATCAATGGAAAAATAACCAAAGAGTACTATGAATTCCTTGTTGATCTCATGTTGGAGTATTGATCAGTGAGTTATATTTTTGGATTAGTTCATTGATGACCGTCTGTTGTTGTCAGACAATTGAACATAATTCCTGAATGGCTTTGATACAAAAACAGGAGAGTTCTGCATAATCAACTTGAAGACAATCTGGATTGGAATCATTCACAACTTCAGGAAAGATCTCTTGGATCTGTTGTGCAATCACACCAATGTGTTTCTTCTCACTTTCCTTCTTCAAGCATTCACATTTCTCTTTGCAGTTCTTCAAGTGTTCTTCATCTGTCTCATTGTCCATTTGCTTTGTCACTTTGTTGATCTTCGAGTCGAATGTGTTGAATTGGTACTGCACGATTTCCACTTTATTCAGTTGTTCAAGAACATCGGGATATGGAACAATATTCCTTTTGACTCTTCTGTCTGAAAGCTGAGAAAAACTTCCTGTTGGTGAGATTGAAAATTCTCCTGAACCAGTGTCCTCATCGTAGTAATACAATGCTGGTGTGTCACATGGAGACCACATAATAATGCCATCACCATTGAACTGAATTCCAGAAGTTTCTGCAATCGATTGTGAGATTGAAATGCCAGACTTAAATGTTGAAGCCGGATATGTTCCAGGATACTTCGGAAGTGATCCTTCTGAGATATTCCACTTCGCTCCATTCACGTTGATCAATCCTCCAATTTCTGGTGTTGCTATTCCAGCTGAACAACTGATTGATCCGTTTGTGCTTACCACTTTTTGGATTGAGGATATCGCTGTCTGTTGTGCTTCAGTTGTCTTCTTAAGTGTGTCGACTGCTTCCTGATTCGTTTCTAATTCCGTCTGTAGTGAGTGAATGACTGCTGCATTCTCGTTGGTCGTCGAGAGATTATGATCTATCATTTTCTCAATCATTTGTGAATTGTATTTTTGTCGATTCATTTTCGTTTGCTCTTTCATTTAAATTAAAATTTTTGATTCCCTCATGAACATACGTCACCGGCACATTATTTCTGACATACTCAGAGACTAGCGAACAGTTCTCTTCTTTCATTGATTCAATTAATGCTTGTTCTGAACATACTCGACGTCTTTCGTTGTACATCGCAGTTGGATTCATTTAATACAAATTAAAAAATTCAAAAATAAAATTTCATTCGTGATTTTATCATTTGTGATCTTCCGAGACTTCGATTCTGTCATCGATGGGTTCGATCAGTCTTGTTTGATCGGAGAAAGTACTTCAATGGGACATGATCCTTTCATCTCGTTCCTGACGACTCTTTACCGTTTGATTTAGGTGTGTTTCACTTTCTACTTTCTCATTTGTTCTCTTTTCTTTTTTGACATCTCATTCTTGTTCTCGATCATCGACTTTTTTCTTCTCCTCTCATTTAGGTACATCACATTGTTTTATGAACGGTGGTTTCATTCCCGACTTGTTTTGAACAGGTTTGCTCCATTTTGAATTCATTCTTTCCTAAAACTTACTTATGTACCAACGCCGATCAAACCGAAAGTGGACCTGAAGATCAGGTACACAGATGCGTTTTATCGCTTAAAAGTATGTCTCTCGTGATTTACCAAACAGGTATTCTCTTCTTTTTATTCATCTTTCATAAAACATCTTCATGTACTCGATCTGTGTGATCATCAAACTCAGGTACACTATTGCGTCTTATGACCAGAAAGTGCTGTTCACTGAATATTTGAAACAGGTTTGCTCTCTTTTGTATTATCTCTTTATAAGACACAATGACGTACCAGAATTTTCACTTCACTTTTGACATTCTCTTTCTGGTACAACACTTCACTTTATCCTCTCATTTTCACTTCATTGTCAGTTTTTTCATTGTCTCACTTTTTACAAAATTAAAATTTAAAATGACGTGAACAAAATTTTGATCCTCATCTTTGCTCAAAAACTTCGTGATTCATCGATAAAATTGTATGCGTTGGTACACCACTTTGTTTTACTTTCATTCAACTTTCATTTCACCTTTTACACTTCACTACTCTTCGATTTGTGCTCTTCATTTTTCTAAAACACAACGGTGTACCAACAAAACGCGATCTGAAGTGATCATCCAGATCAGGTACACCACTTCACCTTATCGTTTCATTTCACAACTATTTGATTTCAATTCTCTTTTTGATCAAAACAAAGTGGAACACAGAACTAAAATGTTTGATCGTCAAGATAAAAACGAACTGTAAGATCTGGTACATGAATGTGTTTTATCACTTCAAACATTGTTTCACTTCACAATTTTGATCTCTTTATTGACATTTTGCTCTAATTTTCATAAAACAAAGTGGTGTACCAACGAGATTCAATCTGAAATGATCGGTGAGATCTGGTACATGAATGTGTTTTATCTTTAGTTTTCACTTCACTCACTCTTAATTCCTCTTGTTTTCTGAAATTTCGTTGAACGCGTTCATAAGGTGAAGTGATGTACCAACGAAGTGAGAAAACAATGATTGGAGAGATCTGGTACGTCACTTCACCTTATCGTTGCTAACATTGTTTCACTTCACAATTTTACTCTAATTAGAAACATTTTGATGAACGCGTTCATAAAGTGAAGTGGTGTACCAATGAAATGCGAACAACAAAGATCGTTCAGATCTGGTACGAGATTTTGTTTTATCGTTTACTTTTCACTTCACTCACTCTTTTTTCTCTTTGTTTGTGAAATTTTGACGAACCCGTTCATAAGGTGAAGTGGTGTACCAACGGAACGCAAAGGATCAAGATCGTGCGAGATCTGGTACGTCACTTCACCTTATCGTTTCATTCTCACTTCATTTACATTTTAGTACTCTAGTTTTGTGAAATTTAGATGAAGATGTTCATCAAACTCAATACTTTCCCACCATTTTCACTATTTCCATTTCACCATTCACTATCATACTTGCCCACTTCATTTTAGCTTCATTCACCTTCATTTGGTCTAATTAAGAGAAAAGTCGACGAAAATGAAGTATTGTGATGTGCTCGTGAAGTGTGAATGACTGAAAAATGGGTTGTAAAATGAGGGGAATGAAGAGGAGAGTTGAATACCTGAAATGTGAAACGTGGAAAGTGAAATGAGAGATGAAAGGTGTTGAAGTTGTTTAAGCTTAGACAAACGGTATGATGGAAAAACATAAAACCAACATTATGAAAAACTAGTCGTCAAAAGTGTCGCGAAAATTCAGTACTCTCCTCGAAAGGTGAGAAAGAAGATGTGATGTGAGAAAATCGGGGCAAAAATCGATATGAGTGAAAAGTTGGTGAAAATGTGGTGCAAAAAGGTGCGTTCAAAAAAAGAGGACTATGAAGGTGAGGTGATCGGGAACCTAGGAAAAGCGTCGGAAGGACGCAAATGTGAAGATTTTGAAAAATCTAACGTAAAACGAAAACTGACGAAAAAGTGGTGAAAGATGACGTGAAAAGTGAGGTTGAAAAGTGTCACCAAAAGGCGACCTGAGCGAAATGAAGTGTAAAACGCAAATAGGAGGCAAAAGTGATCCTAAAAAGTGAAGTGCTGAAAGCGCATACATTTTTTAAAAATCGGAGAAACTCGAAAATGGAATGTGGGTTGATCAAGAAAAATCCTGATCCGGCCTTGATCTAACCAAAAATTCCAAAAGTGTTTTATCGCGAATTTCACCTTCTGAAATCGATTTTGTAATTTTAGAAGGTGTTTGAGGTGTGTTTGAGCCATATAGCAGCAGTTTTAAGCAAGTTCTGAAAATCGACTTTTGGTCACTTTTCGACCACTGTTCGGTACGTAGCTCCACGAATTCTCAACCGATTTTCATCAGGATTGTTTTGATCGACGACTCACATCGTCCCCGACATTTTAGAATTTTTTCGATTTTTTCGAAGTGGTTCTCAAGTTGGATTCACT
The DNA here is from genome assembly GCA_033064195.1 of Blattamonas nauphoetae. Lineage (NCBI taxonomy): Eukaryota > Preaxostyla > Oxymonadida > Blattamonas > Blattamonas nauphoetae. The sequence continues at coordinate 1,199 of JARBJD010000626.1, read as the reverse complement.
GTGTTCGAGTTCAAAAGTGAAAAACATCGAAAAAGTGACAACATTTTGGATTATGACAAAGTTGCTTCAAAATTGACGCTTAAAATGAGGTCGAAATATTGGACATATTTTGGAATTTAGGTCAAATATTGGCATCATTGAAATGTCCTAAATTCCTTTTAATACAAGATTTAGAAATGGTCAATCGGAATTGACTTTTCGTTTCTGATTTCAACGACTATTTCAATCTGGTTCCCAAATCGTCTACTATACTACTGATGAGTGAAATTTTTGGATGAAAACACGGTTTTCAAACGAAACTGCATAAATATTGCAAGTACATCCTGAGATGTGCCAAACTTTCAGTTCCTGCTCTAGAGTGTCTCCCTACGAAGGTAATTGAAGTTGTTCCGGCATGGGTTCGGAACGTGCCCTGGATGGTGGATGTCTTTTGTGTTTTCAAGCCAAGTGCAGAAGAGTCCAAAATGCAGTTATACCACTATTGAGTGAACAAGGCCCTATACATTAAATGATGGAATTTCAAACATTACTGATTTATACTCAGAGGAGAAATAGACAAACCAGACCCTTTCAAGTTTGTCTATTTTTTTGTATCTATGATTCGATGTTGACTATTAAACATAAAAGATATCACATCTAAAATGATCCATAAAAGAAGAATCTGGATGAAATGAATGGATATCTTGGTGAGGAAGAAAAAATTGTGGCATATTTTGCGGAGAGTGATGATCTGACTTTTTTATCTCACTTTTCAGTTGCTATTCTAAAAATTGTCGGATTCATCAAATTTATTGGAGTTTGAGGGCGATTCGATATGTTAGAAAATGATGCAAATATACTGAATGGGAATCCCATTCCTTTTTCTTTCATGAATTCGGCACAGTCATTGAATGAATCTTGAATTTACATCGATTATTCCGCTCATTGATCAACTTTTAATGGTATTGAAATGTTTTGAGAAGGATTGACAACTGCAAACCCAACAGAGAGGATTTGTCCAAGTCGACGAGAGACAGACCAGATCAGATGGTTTGAACATTGAACGTATTTGCAGGACCATTCTGTCCCAATGTATTCATGTAATCCATCTTCACTTCACATTCATTTGTTTCTCTCTCCTCCTCTGAAAAGTGTGTTGAAATCGACGGATCAATGAGAAAATGAAAAAACAGTCGACTTGATACCATCCCGACACTTCG
>JARBJD010000625.1:0-27916 GCA_033064195.1 Blattamonas nauphoetae | reverse complement strand
TTGTCCATCACAGTGTGTCTTCTCTCCTCTATTCATTTTCATTTGTCTCAAAGGTGATTCTGTCTCACATGGCCACTACAAATCGTATGTTTATCAAGTACAATCAAAAGTGGCGATGTTTCAACGATTCGAGAGTCACGGAGGTCTGTTGTTTCCACGCATCTATTTCTGAATTCTGTTTTAGACAACGTTGGACGATATTCTTGTCGATGAGGAAATTCAAAAGATTGCTATCTTCTTTTTATTCTCGTCTTGATTCAAAATGAACTTTATTTGTGTAGTTCTCAATGAAATAATCCTCGCGTCACAAAATCGTACTGACGCAGTAATTCTCCTAAAAATTATCTTTCTTCGTTTATCATCCCTAAATACATCATTTCTGAACTTTTTCAATTTCATAAAACATGGAAGTTGTCACGATCAACTCTGAAATCTCACGTTTTTCAATTTTTCTCTTTAATGGATGTATTTTGTCCATTGTTTCACATAGAGACCTCTTTTTTGTTGTTTTCCATCCTTTCCTGTCTTTGAACTTGTTTTGCAATAAAAGTGTGCAAAAATGTGCTGATCTTAGAAAGGCCATTTCATGCGCGATCAGGCTTGAAATCTATAAATTCACCTTTCTTATGTGTACTCAACAACTAAATCTGAATTCAGTAAAATTTGATTTTTTTCCACGCTCATATATTATTTGCATCATTTCATTGAGATTTACACATTTGGCAATCATTCATTCTTCATCGTCAATCTGAATTTTTTGGTTCTGATGAGATGAATTTGAACTCCAATCTTCACCTTTTTCTGAAAAATCCATCAACATGAGATCAGTGAGTTTCGATAGGTTGGCAAGTTAATGTGAATTCGAAGAAAGGGCAGACCAAACTCATGAAATGAATGGTCACTCTGTTTGCTCTTATACACTCTCAGATGTTCCAGCTTATCCAAACTTCACCACAGAATCATGGGAATACGTGAAGTGACCATTGGAGGGGAGCATTGTGATCCTCTGTCAACCGTTCCATTACGGATGGGGAGATAGGCTAATCTCCCCAAATTCGTGTGTAGCACGGCGTTTCACAGTTGAAACAGAATACTGTTTTATGATGTTAAGCGGACGGACAAGAGGCCAAATCTGTAGGACAGAGGACAGAGGTCCTGTCCGATTCAGAAGACACCTTTATCTGCCTCTATTTCGTCTGAATTCATCTTCTCTCTTATGATGTTAAGAGGACGGACGAAGGACAAAATCTTGAGGACAGAGGACAGGGGTCCTGTCCTCCTCGGAAAATCAGCTTTGTTTTCCTCCATTTCATCTGAATTCACCTTCTCTCTGTTCTTCAAACACTCTTTGTCTCTATTCGGACCTGTTCAATGCCAGAGAATGCTTCAAAATGTCTGAAAAGAAGTTTCTTCACCCGCACTTTTTCATGGAATTTTCGGACTATATAGCAGACTTGATCCTTCAATATTCGATCATATCCATCGTATGACATTAAAAGGGCGTTAATATGTGTGAAAATCAGTTTGGTGGTGAATCACGAGCCGTAGGGGCTCTGTCTCCTAAACTCCTAATTAGGAGTTTAGAGGACGATCGGCCCAAGAGAGGACAAAGAGGAGGACAAATCGGACAAGCACCTTCTATTCACACTGGAACTTTCTCTCAATTAGTTCATCCAACTTCTGCACTTATCTCAAAGAGGACAAATCGGACAAATCGGACATGTCCGATTTGTCCCGATCCTCTTCCCCACGATGAGTTGTCTTCGTCATCTCTTTCTTTCAGGACCTCTCATTCCGCAATTTGACTTCCGTTCTACATTCAACCCTTCTATTGTCGGGTTCTAAATCAATTTTGTCTGTGTTGAATCCAAATTCGTGAAAAACCACTTGACCCAGAAATGACTCCTCTTCTTCTTGTCATTGATATCGTATCGAATTCATCTGGTGAAAAATCACTCCATCAGTATGTATCTCCGCTGTTATTACCCTCTTCTTCCCATGTTTCTCATCATTTATCCGACATAGATGACTTGATCGTGTAACAATCTGAAATAAACAGAAAGAAATGAAATAGGAAAAACTCCCAACATCAGTATGCATCTTTATTGTTTCTATACTCATTTTCATCAATTAGCCGAACCACATACCTCCTCTGTTCTTCCGAACAACACGGAGAACTTCAAGGACATCCGTTCCCGACACTGTCCATAACTCCGCCTTTCTCTTTGTCAGAACGTGATTTGAAGGAACCAATCACCTCTTCAGATTTGACACAATCTCCGACTCACTCACAATCGAGAACTGTATCGAAGCCAAACGGAAGGAGGATCTGAACGTGCCGCTCTCCGAAAATAGGCTACTGCCACAGAATGAAACAGATTCCCTCATCGTACACACGGGAAATGATGTGTTGAGCGGGTCTTATTCATGCAAAGAATTGCGGAACGAACGTGGGCAGCCAATTTACAACCAGCCTCCGATGATTAGGCGGATGACTCACTTTTCTCGATCAACTTCCGAAACAAACCACCAAGTGCGACTCTGACGATATTTCATCATTCTGCTCTGACTTGCGATTGAAGAGAAGCCGACACGAGAAAATGGCGATCAAGACGGATTTCACCGCATACTCGATTTAAAATACGATAAATATCATGCGCATCAGTACCTAGTCTCATCAACGACGATGAATCTTCGAGGAAAAGAAACAAGAATCTATTCTACATGGTTGGTGGACGAAGCTCGTCAACATGAATCTCGGACGTGGAAAAACAAAGCAAACTACCATGAAGAAACGATCAAATTCATATTTATCTTCTCAAATTGTTTGATTTATGTTTCATGGATGATAATTGATTGTCGAGGGATGTTTCTTTCGAACGGACAACTCTCGAACTCCAACGTGGTCATTTCGTCAAGCATGATCATCTCAAATCCTGCATGTTCCCCATTTATGCTTGTCTGTTCTGAGGTGAACGATGGATGTTCAATTTCTTTCATTGACGTTGTTCCCAGATCGAGTGAACTTCGGACACTCCTTCCACTGATTGCCTTTTCCCCAATCCGCAAATTCTCCTCCGCCCAACCACCCTGCTCTGAGATAAACAGTGCAGCTTCTGTCAGCTGCTCCGGTCTCCTCATTCACGTCACCAGCCTCGTTCTTGGAACTGGTCCTCTCTCTCTCCCCAGGACACTTTCGACAGAACAGAATCAAGTCGTACCGACTCAACTCACAGTTGACTCATCTCTCCTCTCTTCCCGCCTCCTGACACAATGAGCTCGAACCAACTTAGTGGAACAGGGTGTGTGGACTCAACAACGGAGAATCCCTCGTCTGCTCGAACGTCTCCTTCACCCCTTGCCGCCTCCTTCAACAGAATCATCCAGAAATCAACGGCATCGTTCAAAACCACATCACGTTCAGTCGCTGTTTGTTCATGGCGTGTTCAGCGCAGTTTGATGGAAGTGCGACACTCTCCGGCCCTTCCTCTCTTTCCATCTCAGGCTCGGTTTTCCAGCCAGTCTCTGCCTCATACTCTTCATGGACTGCTGCCGTCCTCCCTCTGAAGGCGAGGTGAGTTGTGCCATGCGCCTCGCAGACAGCTCCGGGCTCGTTCTGGACAGCGTGATATTCAGAGGAATCGACTCTTCAGAAGGGATGGAGTTCGTGCTCCAGAACCCAGGGTGCTCGTCGTTGTTCGCAACAAGAATCACGAACTGTGACTCCACGACAATTGCCGAGAATTACCTGATCGTTGACGAGGACAGACTGGACAGTACGCTGATCCCTCATCCAACACAAAACGCCATCACCAGCAGGATCTTGTATAATCTTCTCGACGAGGCCACAGCGACTCTTCAGAGATTCGCAGAATCGGCCGTCGAAGGAAGGAGGATCGCCACCCCTTTCTCGCTTCCTCATCTTCGATTTTCCAGAGCTTGACACACAATCTGCTCTCAGTGAAGTGCACATCCGACGAATTCATCGTCGATCCTTCGATTCAATCATCAACTCATTCAATATTCTCTCAACATGCGTCCTCACCCTCAACAGTGGTCACCTTATCCCAATCACCTCGTTCTGATGGTACTGTCGTTCACTTCACCGGACAGGCCATCACTGACGCGCTTCACAACCACTCTCGACACAGTAGTCCTGACTACGTGAGATACACTCAGAGTGGACTCGGAATGCCGACAGGAACTTTCACTCTCCACGATCTCCCGTCCTTCCTCTCCTCGATCGCACACTCCTCTCCTCGATCGCACACTCCCTCCTCTCCACGATCGCACTCTCCTCTCCACGATCGCACACTCCCTCTCTCACGATCGCGCACTCCCTCCTCTTAACGATCTTCCGTCCCTCCTCTCCACGATCGCACACTCCCTCCTCTCCACGATCTTCCGTCCCTCCTCTCCACGATCGCGCACTCCCTCCTCTACACGAACGCACACTCCTCCTCTTAACGATCTTCCGTCCCTCCTCCACGATCGCGCACTCCCTGCTCTACTCGAACGCACACTCCCTCCTCTTAACGATCTTCCGTCCTCCTCCACGATCGCACACTCCCTCCTCTCCACGATCGCGCACCCTGCTCTACTCTCGAACGCACACTCCCTCCTCTCCACGATCGCGCGTCCCTCCTCTCCACGATCTCACACTCCTCCTCTACACGATCGCGCGTCCCTGCTCTCCACGATCGCATTCCCTCCTCTCCACGATCGCGTCCCTCCTCTCCACGATCTCACACTCCCTCCCTCTACACGATCGCGTCCCTCCTCTCCACGATCTCACACTCCCTCCTCTCCACGATCGCGCGTCCCTCCTCTCCACGATCTCACACTCCCTCCTCTACACGATCGCACACTCCCTCCTCTCCACGATCTTCCGTCCCTCCTCTCCACGATCGCACACTCCCTCCTCTCCACGATCGCACTCCCTCCTCTCCACGATCTTCCGTCCCTCCTCTCCACGATCGCACTCCCTCCTCTCCACGATCGCGCGTCCCTCCTCTCCACGATCTCACACTCCCTCCTCTACACGATCGCGCGTCCCTGCTCTCCACGATCGCACATTCCCTCCTCTCCACGATCGCGCGTTCACTCCCATTCACACACTCAATTCTAAATATATCGATTGCTTCATCTCTCACTTCATTTCAAATCAAATTTCGCCAACGTCAAGCTGTTCCCTCGGGTTTTCTACGCTAACCGGATGAATTCCGCAGTATCTTCACTCATTTTCTTCCATTTGTTCCGACCCAACCTGAGGTAGTTGTGTGAAGGCGAAGAAGAGTGCTTGTTTCATCACTACTCCGTCCACTTCCTTCTAACTTCTTTCGTATTCTGTATTTCGCAACATTTCATCGGTAACAAAAGTATTCGAGAAGATTCGATCCGTGATCAACCCTCAATGTGATTTGTTGGATCGACTTCGTTGATTTTCACGTTTTTGCAAAATCAAGCCAAATTCGATCCTAAAATGCACTTTTATCACTGGAAATATCCAAAATTTTCAATTTTCTTTCAATTTCAGAATCGGACAAGAAAAGAGGAGGACGGACAGAAAGTGAGGAGGACAGGACAACTTAACATCATAACTTCTCTGCGCGTCAAACATTCTTTGTCTCCATTCGGACCTGTTCAATGCCAGAGAATGCCTCAAAACGACTATTGGAATCTGTCACTCCGACTTCCGGTTCTTGGGTCTTGTAACAAGGAATAAAGGGTGCGATCAGACAATACATTTATTTAACTCCATTTCAGTTTTTCTCCACTTCACAAAACTGCAGTTCAGAACTTCTCAAATTGAATCAATGATTTAGTGATCGGTGTTCAGCTATAGTTGGTGAGAACTGTGGCTTGCGAACCCATAATTCACTCCGATCATCACCAAATTCAGACCTCACAACAGCTTTCACTTCAAATACTGTCCCTTGTTTCTCCTATCTCATTTTCGTAACTTGTTTCCCTTCATCATTAACCTAAATTCGCAAAACACCGACGATCTAACCTTACCTCAATTTGGCAAGACCCAAGAACCGGAAGCCGGAGTGACAGATGTATATTTTTTGCTTGGCCTTTTTCTGACACTATAGTGGAGTTTTTCATTCAAAACTCGTTCATCCCCATCTAAAATTGTTGAAAAGGGTGTGAAAGTGCGTAAAACCCGGTTTGGTGGCGAATTTCGAGCTTCCGGGGTTCTGTCCTGTAAACTCCTAATTAGGAGTTTACAGGACGATCGGCCCAAGAGAGGACAGAGTAGGACAAAATCGGACAAGCACCTTATATTCACACTGTATCTTTCTCTCAATTAGTTCATCCAACTTCTGCAGTTATCTCAAAACAGGACAAATCGGACATGTCCTGTCCTGTCCTGTCCTATTTTCTGATCATCTTCCCCATGTCAAGTTGTCCTCGTCAGCTCTTTTCTTTCTGGACATCTCATACCGTGATTTGAAGTCGGTTCTCCATTCAACACTTCTATTGTCTGGAAACGACTCTTTTTTATCACCATTGAAGCAAGATTTATCGAGATCGACGCGACTCGGCATTTCCTCTTCTCTTCTCTGACAATGATTACAAACTCAGCTGATAGATGCATCTCGTACAATATCAGTTTGTGTTTCCATTGTTTTCCTCTTTTCCGTTCACTTCTCTTCATTAGTCTGGAATGGATGACTTGTTCAAATCCAGATTCGATCTGGACCGAAAGGAATGAGATATTGATGATTCAGTATCTCAGTATGCCTCTCCATTGTTTCGACCCTCATCTTTTCTATTTCCCTTTCTTGATTTGGAATAGATGTCTTGATCACACTTCACAGACCAAAAGGCATCTTCAACACTCTTGTCTTGTTGACCAACGTGGCCATTTCCATCCTCATTATGTTCCTCAGACGATTCCCCCAATATCTAACCGTTACTTGCCTCGCACTATCTCTCCTCCTCTTCAGGTACTCCTTCTTCATGCTCCCATTCTTCACAGACACAGCCAACGCCTGATATTCTGTAATGTGTGCTGATATCGCAGTCTTTCATCTCATTGGAATGACATGTTCATTCGTTGGCAATGACAAGACGCGGCTGAATACCATCATGTGGATCGTTTGGGCGCTCGCCTTTCTCGGCGTTTCCATGGGTGTGTTCTTCCTCTCTCGCACGTTTTCCAGCTCAAAATGGACTGTTATACCGAATGAACCAATTCCCGTCCTCCGTAACAGGTTCCTGATGAGACTCCAGCGATCCTGTCCAGCACACACTGATCTCCCCGAAAGTTCAAAAATACCCTATTTCCCAAGCCACAGCTATGAAGACCACAACAAAATGAGCGGTGAAGCAAGTAATGATCACGATACATCTGACAAACGGATTAACCATCGATCGCCAACTCTAACTCCACAACTCTCTTTCGAGTGTGACGTTCGACACATATGTATACGGGACACGCAGCGAAGTCGAGATGGATGAAATGGGAAATGTACAATATCAAATACTTACTCTTAAAGTGGATGATCCAACCAAGTCATCAGTGTCACTTGTCATCCCCACCCAACCCACTCCAAATGTCTCTTTCACACATGCGATGTCCAATTCTCTCCATCATGTTCCAAATCCTTCAATAGTTGGGCCTTCACAAATCCAAACGAAGCCACCAACGGTCCACCCAGCATCTTCCCCACTCCTGTCATTCTCTCCGTCAACAACCAAAAATCACCCGCAAACTCCCACACAGCCAGTCCATTCGTGTCTGTATGTGATCCGAACTTTGTTTTTACTCAGCCAATCAACCACAATACGTCGAGACCTCCAACTTCAGGCCCCAATCTCCAGTCGAAGCTGTTGAGCGAACAACTCTCAAGGAAAGTTCCAAAATGCACAAGTACGAGTCCAGTGCAGGAAGCCATCAAATATTTCTCTGTTAAAGAACTTCGCAAGAATCGAGAGTGTGTGTCACTTCCAAACGATCAAGCAGACGGGAAAGAGGAGAGGCATTTCTCAACACTCTCTTCCATGACTCATACCGTCATTTCACTGAATGCCTCACTTGCCATTCACGAACAATTCACTCGGCCACTTCGAAACCGGCGACTGGGTGTTATGTATTGACGCGTCCTGCGCGATTGTCGAGGAAAGCGAAGCCACACCGAAAACATACAGCACCCTCACTCCACAGCAGCTGGCGAGGGAGAAGAAGAGTGGGCGTCCCACAACGCGAAGTTCAGACAATGCGAACGATCCCTTCAAGTCATGTGCGTATCGACTCATCTACCGCCGAGTGGAGACAGAGCTGGTCACGCAGGATGAGCTGACTGCAGTGAAGAGAGATTATGAGAGAAGCCTCGATCCTGCACAAGCGCCGAAGATGAATGAGAAGGAGGGAGGGAAGACAGATGGTATGGATGTGGAGGGAGGAGTTAAGAAAGCGGATGATGGGAAGGAAAAGGAGAACAGCGGAAAAGTGGAAGAGGAGGAAGAGAAGAAAAAGCGAAGGATAAAGTGAAGTGCAGGAACGCCAAAACGACACAAAAGAAGATCACTGATTCCACTTTGATGACAACCTCGATGATGGTGTTGTAACAAAATGCGGTGCATTTCCACCAAACTGATCTATCAAATGCGCTCCAAGAAATCTCGTTCAGGAGGGAACTTTGCTCTTTCTTCGTTTACAGGCGGCTTGCTGATCCAAAGATCAAATGAATAAAGAACGGCCGAGTGAAGAACACGAAAATAATGATAGATTCAGTGGAGTACGATGCTTCCCAGGCGACACTTGTCCACAACACACCCTCCTCTGTCAGTTCGGACATGCTGCCCTTCTCCAACCACAACTTCCCCGTCGAACACCCCGTCGCCCGCAAAGTGCTCGCACGTGCAGTTCGAGAGGGCCACTTTCGGAAGCTTCACCAAACCGGAGTTGTCGTGGCTAACAATCGCAAATCACTTCCACCCACAAATTGCAACGAAGAGGAGAGAGAGTGGGGGAGGTCGGTGTTGACCAGCGAGCAGCTTGTGAACGAAGAAAGAGAAAGGTCGGCGCAGGAAGGGGGGAGAGAGCGAGGGACTGGTGTCTGTCTCGCCATCTCGACCAGCACACATCCTCCACAGACAATCCTCCTTCCTCCTCTCTCGGACAGCGACAGAACAGTCGAGCAAGACACAAAACGGCAGTTCTTGATTGAGGTTGTGCAGCCAGCCATCTTCACCCGAATCAGACTCCCAAACTCTCTTCCACTGCATCCGACGAAGGCTGTGTCATCAACTGAAACGTCTCCGCGTGTGCTCCCCCACACAAACGCTCCGGCGTCGAACGATGTGGACGAGAACGACGACGAGGCGATGGAGATTCTGCTTCGGTCGCCACCAACAACCAGACTGGCCTCTCCAACGAAGGAGAGGGCGGATGTAAGCGAGGGCGACGGCGGAGAACGAAGACGATGAGCTGGCTGAGACGAGAGAGACGGAGAGGAGCGGACGATGAGATCGAACACGATGTCAGAATCAGTCGAGATGATGACATCAGCGAGAACACAAATCGAACCGATCGTAGAGCAGAGAATGATGAAAACACAATTTGAGAAAAAGTCAGTGTTTGGAGAGAGCGACACCATCGCATTCGGACCTGAAGAGATCGACGTTCCAGACTCGCTCGATTCGTCACTCACACTGCACAGCAACTCGCCGCTCGACCCACTCCCTCGAACGTGCACTGTCGTGGATGGTTGGGAAGACAACGAACAACTCCGCCCGATCGTCGCCTTCTTCACAATCTCAACTGTGAAGGGACCAGCTTGTCCTTCCATGGATTCCAGGCAGCGATGGAGTGTTCAGAAGGGACTCGCGAATGTCCAGTCAGCGTCGTCGCTTCCGTTCTCTCCGACGGCAATCACGTGCGACTTGAGGATGGGCAACAACGACATCTCATTCGACTCGCTGTCCATTCCCCACAAGTCCTCGTCTTCAGCTGTGTCAAACGATCCCGCCCATCTGCTCGCCACAATCACTTCCGACAGATCCTTCGCAATGACGTACACGTGATGCCCACTTCGATCGGCGTGGTTGGCATCTGCACCAGTTCCGAAGACGGTGTCGATGAGCGAGTATTGCGATGAGCTCGTCCTTCCAAGCAGATCCATCCAGATCGCTCCTCCATTCAGCGACGACGAACACTTCTTGAATGTTGTCGATTGGAGTGAGAGTGATCCAGTTGTCAGTGCAACGTTCAGTGCTCCTCCATTCGTGAACGATGAGAACGACGTGAAAGAACATGACGACACAGTCAATGATCCTGTCGATGACACAGTCACAAACGATTGAGATGTCGATGATCCAGACCCAGTGAACATCAGATTAGACAGTGTCAGTTTGTTCGATGTCACAGAGATGAATCCAGTTGACGTAACTGTGATCGCGGTTGATGACGAAGAGGTTAGTGTAGCTGTCTCTGAAACTGTGATTGTCTATTCAAGCTCAGCCTTTCTGAAGAACGAGCGAGAGAAAAAAACTGAAGTCGTCACCGATGCTCACTCGAAGACAACAAAACCCAAACGAGTTGTACCTTCACAAGCAGCGGCGATGGGAGATATGCACACATTCCATAACGAGCGCAGAGAACTCGAGATGTGTAGTTCTCAATGAAATAATCCTCGCGTCACAAAATCGTACTGACGCAGTAATTCTCCTAAAAAATTATCTTTCTTCGTTTATCATCCCTAAATACATCATTTCTGAACTTTTTTCAATTTCATAAAAACATAGAAGTTGTCACGATCAACTCTGAAATCTCACGTTTTTTCAATTTTTCTCTTTAATGGATGTATTTTGTCCATTGTTTCACATAGAGACCTCTTTTTTTGTTGTTTTCCATCCTTTCCCTGTCTTTGAACTTGTTTTGCAATAAAAAGTGTGCAAAAATGTGCTGATCTTAGAAAGGCCATTTCATGCGCGATCAGGCTTGAAATCTATAAATTCACCTTTCTTATGTGTACTCAACAACTAAATCTGAATTCAGTAAAATTTGATTTTTTTCCACGCTCATATATTATTTGCATCATTTCATTGAGATTTACACAGATTGTTAACCAAGTGCATCAACATCGGATCGAGAATGGTGGAGACGAGACCGACGGAGAGACGAAGCAGCCGAACATGCATCTCGCCAACAAGAAAAGCGAAATGGTGTCCCAAGCGCCTCCAAAAGGAATGCCGAAACGACGAGGCAAGAAAGGGAAGGACCACACAATCAACATCAACTCTGATGACGAAGACAATGATCTCAAACGAGACTTCGTGGCTGGTCAGTCGTTCACAAGGAAGAAGCAGCCAACAATGCCTCTACCATCACTCAACCCAGCGAGCACAATGTTCTCGCTGGCCAGCATCGCTTGGTTATCTCTCATCGATCGCATTCACATCGACAGGCACACTCGCTCGATCACCACTGCTGACACGTTTGTAAACCACGGGGCATATCACCAACGACGACACGCGGAAAGAGGCGGAGTTGGAACAAGCGATCAGCTCAGAATCGACAAGCATGATGAACAGGAGACGGTTATGAGATCATTTCTCTCCACACACGATGGATAAGAAACAGAAGACATTCAAGGAGGAATGAGAAGAGATAAGATGAAGAGAGTTATGATAAAGAAGGATAGAGAGAGCAAAAATGATGAGATCTCCCACTAGCACTTTCAATCAACTTATCAAAAGACTCACATTTCATCAACCTCTCTTTTGGAACAACTTTGAAAAGATATCACTTTCATCTCTTGTATGAACAACAAAAAATGCGAATTGAGGCATGGAATAGATCAGACCCATAATAGATGTTTTGCTCTCCAACTCCTTCATTGTCACTTTTATCGCTATGAGGTGCCAAAATCAGTCCTAAAATTCACTTTTATCACGGTTATTGTCAAAAAATCGCAATTTTCGCTCAATTTCAGAATCGGACAAGAAACAAGGGAGGGAGGACAAAAAGCGAGGAGGACAGGACAACTTAACATCGTAAATACTGTTGTGCTTGTTTGTTTTCTCTTTCTGCTTGTTCAATAATTTTGTCGAATCTTAGGTCGTTGACTCTTGGGAGTAGGAGAGCTCCAATATTGAACAGGTCGATGCCCGCTGACAAGTATGCATTGACGATTTGGGTCAATATTTTTGACATCATCGAAAAGTTCGAGATCACCCCTTCAAAACCTCCTCTCCGCATTCTTTTTCAAATTTGCTGTTAAATCTCAAATAGCTCTTTCTCACCTCCATGAACTGATTACATGTGTTTTTTTCGATCTATTCATACCAGTAGACAAATTGGAGGTGTATTACAAAATAATATGGGTTGATCGTCATTTGGTGGACTATGTACCGTCTACCATCTTCCTCACTACACTGGATGTGGTGTTCCGGGTGAACGTCTCCTTCACCACCATATAACCTCTTCTCTCATTCTCTCTCTCTTCTGTTTTCCCTCTCTTCGCACGATTTTGAAGCTTGGATGAATGATTTCAGTTTTATTCACTTTTGGTGGTGTTTTATCTCAAACAAGTGATTTTTCTTTAGTTTGTTTTCTCAAGAAAGTGTTAATTGTGAGTTGAAAACAACAAGATTCATAGAAGACACAATTAAGATGGAAAGTGCTGATGAGAGAAAAAGTGGAGGGAGAGCGGAAGCTCGAGGAGGTGAGTTTGGATGTCGCAGAAGGAAAAAGGGAGTCTATCGGAAGGAGGTGAGTGGAGGACGAGGGAGGCAAGTAGAGGTGAGTGGAGTGTGTGGTGGCGATGGGGAGCGAAGCGGAATGTTTGGTGGCGATGGGGAGCGAAGCGGAATGTTTGGTGGCGATGGGGAGCGAAGCGGAGTGTTTGGTGGCGATGAGCAGCGAACCGGAATGTTTGGTGGCGATGGGGGGCGAAGCGGAATGTTTGGTGGCGATGGGGAGAGAAGCGGGGTGTGTGGTGGCGATGGGGAGCGAAGCGGAGTGTTTGGTGGCGATGGGGAGCGAAGCGGAGTGTTTGGTGGCGATGGGGAGCGAAGCGGAATGTTTGGTGGCGATGGGGAGCGAAGCGGAGTGTGTGGTGGCGATGGGGGGCGAAGCGGAATGTTTGGTGGCGATGGGGAGCGAAGCGGAGTGTTTGGTGGCGATGGGGAGCGAAGCGGAGTGTTTGGTGGCGATGGGGAGCGAAGCGGAGTGTGTGGTGGCGATGGAGGGTGAGCGAGAGTGTTTGGTGGCGATGGGGGGAGAGCGAGTGTTTGGTGGCGATGGGGGCGAAGCGGAATGTTTGGTGGCGATGGGGAGAGAAGCGGAATGTTTGGTGGCGATGGGGAGCGAAGCGGAGTGTTTGGTGGCGATGGGGGCAGAAGCGGAGTGTGTAGTGGCGATGGGGGCGAAGCGGAGTGTGTAGTGGCGATGGGGGCGAAGCGGAGTGTGTGGTGGCGATGGGGGCGAAGCGGAGTGTTTGGTGGCGATGGGAGCGAAGCAGAGTGTTTGGTGGCGATGGAGGGTGAGCGAAAGTGTTTGGTGGCGATGGAGGGCGAAGGTGAGAGTGTTTGGTGGCGATGGGGAGCGAAGCGGAATGTTTGGTGGCGATGGGGGCGAAGCGGAGTGTTTGGTGGCGATGGGAGCGAAGCGGAGTGTTTGGTGGCGATGGGGAGCGAAGCGGAGTGTGTAGTGGCGATGAGGGCAAGCGGAGTGTTTAGTGGCGATGGGAGCGAAGCGGAGTGTTTGGTGGCGATGGGGGCGAAGCGGAGTGTGTAGTGGCGATGGGGGCGAAGCGGAGTGTTTGGTGGCGATGGAGGGTGAGCGAGTGTTTGGTGGCGATGGAGGGTGAGCGAGAGTGTTTGGTGGCGATGGAGGGTGAGCGAGAGTGTTTGGTGGCGATGGAGGGCGAGAGTGTTTGGTGGCGATGGAGGGTGAGCGAGAGTGTTTGGTGGCGATGGAGGGTGAGCGAGAGTGTTTGGTGGCGATGGAGGGTGAGCGAGAGTGTTTGGTGGCGATGGAGGGTGAGCGAGAGTGTTTGGTGGCGATGGAGGGTGAGCGAGAGTGTTTGGTGGCGATGGAGGGTGAGCGAGAGTGTTTGGTGGCGATGGAGGGTGAGCGAGAGTGTTTGGTGGCGATGGAGGGTGAGCGAGAGTGTTTGCTGGCGATTGAGGGCGATGGTGAGGGTGTGGTGGAGCTTGAGCGATAAAGGACAGCTGAGTTCATCGGTACGAAAGGACTGAGATAGCGGTGGTTGCTTGAGTGGGAATATTGATGGTGGTGTACTACTGAGTGGTGGGGAGCGGAGATGAGGTTGGCTGAGTGGTGGGGAGTGGAGATGAGGTTGGCTGAGTGGTGGGGAGTGGAGATGAGAGGTTGGCTGAGTGGTGGGGGAGTGGAGATGAGTGCTAGGTTGGTGGCTGGGAGGAATGTACACCATCGCTAGTGGACCTGGAAGATAAAGAAGTCACGAAGAAGGATTGAGACATATCGTTTTCTTACCACAACTGAAGTGAACTTGATGCTATGATCAAAGTCTAGTGGAGATTGAGTGAATGACAGACAACCTACAAGAGGAAGACAAAAATGAGAATGATTGTTGATGAAAGAGAAGAAATTTGTGAAATATAAACGGAATTGTTCTAATACAGAAATCAATAATGAAAATATGTCTTTCAGTGTTGTCCTCACTCATTCCAAGTCCTGCTGTGAACCTAGTACCGGACACAAGGCCGTAAATGGTACTAGGCTAGCCCTGTTCGGCCAAAGGCCTGGCAGGATAAGCCAGGTATGGAATGAGCGAGGTGGTAGGGGTTTAAATGTAATAAAATGGCGAGGTGAAAAATGAATTAGAATCAAAAGAATAGGAGAGCTTGGAGGTGAATATAGAATTGGAAGTTGGAGGGATTGGATGAATAAGAGAATGAGAAGAATGAAAAGTGAAGAAGGAGAAGAATGAATAAGTGAAGAAGGGAAGAATGAATAAGTGAAGGAGAAGAATGAAGAGTATGAGAATTAGGAGTTGAAGAAGAAACATTTGAAGATATGAATAACGAAAGATGTAAGAGACTGAGGCCAGACTCACCTCATTCTCATCCCGTCTCTCAACTTCCTCCTTCTCAAACACCTTCCTCTCCCTTTTGTCCTCTCCCTCTTCTCTGAAAACGCAATAAGAGTCAAATGAAGACGCGTTCACACAAACAGGGGCCCCAGTCAAGGAGGTATCTGATCGGAAAAATCCAAGGTATTCCTTCAGACCGGTGATTATGACCCGAAAATATGAGTGACTGTCTGGGAAGACAGTATGTCTAAAGTGAATAAAAGATGAACTATCAAAAGAGACACACCGGTGGAAGGAATGAACGGAATTTCCGTCATTCCCATTCAATTGAGTGAGATGTGAAGTGAAAAAATCAATAAGGTCATCCGAGGAGCGGATTGGTTCAGTGAGGTGATGTGAAACAAAATTTGAAAGGACTCGAATTCAGGTCGCAGCAATTTTCCCATGCTGCTCTGAAAAGAAACAGTACTGAATTTTCTTCCCTGAAAACAAAGGGATTTTGAGAAGACAGAAAGTAACCGAGAACATACTGGTTCCTAAAATGCGGACCAGTATCAGTAAATACAGTGATGTGTTTCTTGGAAGTGTATGAATCAAGAGAAAATAAATCGGCAAGACATTCTTGAACAAAACGGTGATCATGAGAAGAACAGGGGAAATAAAGTTGTGATATGTTTTTGATCACAGAATTCTGTGAGGTGAAACAAGTAATGCAGAGATGAGAAACTGAAGTTTTAGATAAAAATCGTGTCCGACTTGGTCATTGGAAAGAGGTAATGACCAATTTTCTTTAAAGTCCATGACGATGACCAATGTGTCATCGTCTATGGATGAAATGGATGAATTGTAATAATTTCTTTGTGTTTCGGCTATTTTTTGTGTTTTCTATTGTTTTAGTTCATTTTGTTCTTTTTCTGTGAGTTTTTGTTTTGTGCTTTTAATGTTTCTTCTTTTTTGTAAATATTTGCCTCGTTCACAAAGGAACAGAGGTCAGTTCTTTGTTGCTTTTCAGGAATTTTGTTTGTTTGCAGAAAGTAGAGTAAGAGATTTTGGTTTTCCTTCCTCAACTAGCTGACGGTGAAGCTCCTTTTCGTTGTTTCAAGGAGCCTTGTTTCGATGTGGTGTGTTTCGGTTGCTATGGTTTCGAGGGAGTTGTCCGGAGTTGATGGACTATCTGACCCGCTGAGGAGGAATAGCAGGTCATCGTCGTCCAGTGTGTCAACTGCTGGCTTTTCTAATAGTGTAAAGAGAATTGGGTGAAAGAGTGTGAGCATACGTTTCTTAACCCTCTTCTGTGGTTTTCTTTTCTGGTTTTCGCAGCTTGGTGACGTTTTATCTTCTATTGCTTTCATCAGTTCAGTGTCTTCGAGGATGTTTATTTTCTGTGAGAATGATTGAAAAAGGAAAAGTAACCTGTTTTGAGGCTGGTCGACGTCGAGTGGGATTCCGAGGTCTCCCACCGATTCTGTCGAATCGGGAGCGGGCATAGTTATATGCCCCTCCTCGACGTCGAAACCAACAGCCTGTGTCTCGCCAAGTGAGAGTACTTGGGAGACACACTGCATCAATTGTCACCTTGTCGTCTTTGCACCTCATTTCACGATGTAAATGAGTTAAAGACGAAATAAGTGAAGTGAATTTATCTAAAGAGAGAAAGAATGAGAGAAAAGAAAGCCAAACTATTGTAATGAGCAAGGACAATCTCCTTGATTGGTATGAGTTCATGACGACTATCCAGAGCTTTGATGAGAGGTGCTGCTGGATAGTCGCGATGTTGTTGACGAGAAGGTCGTAAATCTCCTTCCCGTGCGTGCTGATGGTTGATTTGGGTTTTGTAATATAAGCTTCCATGGTTGCGAGAAGATATGATGGGGATAAAATTTTCGAGTTTTGCTTGAATATTTCTTGGGGGTTGTATGAAGATTTGAGAAATCTGTCTTCAATGACCCACAAGTCTGGGTCATCAACTTCTCTGACTCTATTCGAGTGAGAACTCCCTCCACCCATCGCAAATTCACCTCCTTCCTCCCTCCACCCATCGCAAATTCACCTCCTTCCTCCCTCTACCCATCGCAAATTCACCTCCTTCCTCCCTCCACCCATCGCAAATTCACCTCCTTCCTCCCTCCACCCATCACAAATTCACCTCCTTCCTCCCTCCACCCATCACAAATTCACCTCCTTCCTCCCTCCACCCATCGCAAATTCACCTCCTTCCTCCCTCTACCCATCGCAAATTCACCTCCTTCCTCCCTCCACCCATCGCAAATTCACCTCCTTCCTCCCTCCACCCATCACAAATTCACCTCCTTCCTCCCTCCACCCATCACAAATTCACCTCCTTCCTCCCTCCACCCATCGCAAATTCACCTCCTTCCTCCCTCCACCCATCACAAATTCACCTCCTTCCTCCCTCCACCCATCACAAATTGACCTCCTCCCGCCCTCCACCCATCGCAAATTCACCTCCTTCCTCCCTCCACCCATCCCAATCTTCTCCGACAATCATAGCTCTTGGACGAGAGATAACAAAAGCACTCAACTCTCATCGCAAACCCATCCTGTCGCTTATTATCTGAACTGGTCTCCCGCCACTTCCAATGGATAACAACTCCCCGTCCGTGCGAAGTCTCTCCCGAAGAGACGTTATAAACACACAAAGTTGATATCGTTTCAAATCTGTGATGTTCAAATCAAAGGGTCTCCGCCAATGATGAGGAAGGCCATTCAAGACTAACAAATCTCCTCCCTGAATCACACAGTTCAATACAAAGCAACTACTGTGACCGCAATCACGAATGGGGACATCCACACCTTCCCCAACAATAATCGATCTCAAATGGTCAGTCTGCCTCTCCAACCACAGTTTCGTCTCCACCACAAACTCATTCACCTTCAATTGAACATATTGTTCCATCTTCGTCTCCTGGGATCAGTTCCCCGATGGCTCAGTCGTGTTCGCCCACAATTTCCCAAGCCGGCCTTGATATTCCCCTGAACAAACCATTATTGAAACACATGCTGAAGATGTTCCATTCGAGATAGTCAACTTTGATGATTCTGATCTAGGTCACGTTCAACCACCCAACGATCTCAATACCATTCAACAACAACTACAACCCTTCCAAATTGAGTTCAGTTATGTCTCTGCCTCTAATATCTTCTCTATACCTCCAATTATCTCCCTCTTTCGGCTGTTCAATCCTTACTCTTCGCTCCAGGACCCAACGTCGTTTGCTTCGTCTCATCCTCCTCAATTCCCCTTTCATGTTCATCATCACAGTCTTCACCAAAATAATATCATACCCATCCCTCTTCTCTCCCCTCCAGCAACTCCGTGTACATACGTACCATTTGGTCGTCACAAGTCATCAGCAGGTTCTCTCTTTCTTCTCCAACTCGGGTTTACTCACCCTCCGCTTCCTTCGAACGACCCTCCATTCCTCCAACACATTCTTGACTCTATTCTTTCCTTAAAAATACGCCAAATATGACACTTCCGTCCATTTCGGGATTGGACTCTCATCCACCTCTTTCTTTGCAAGACCAATGCAACCCTTCGTCGTTCCTCCCGCATGCTCTCCTCGACCACCCCTCATTCGCCTGAACAAAGCTGTTCTTCCTCCTCATCGCCACTTTTCTGATGCACCGTCTGTCAGACCACACTCTGAACTCTTCCCTTCTTGAGTTGATCCTGACCTCCCTTCCACAGAATCACACTTCTGAGGAATTACATCAACGCGAAGATCCCGGTAGCTGACGCGCATTTCATTCCGTTCTGCATCTTCCCATCGATCTCCCCAAAAAACCAGTTTCTCGACCCAGACCTGCTGTGTTCATACAACAGCACTGGGATGGACGCCTCTTCACAGCTTCAGCTGAGACATGCGAAAGTTGCGAAGGCTGGGTTCTTGTTCACAAAGAGTCGAGCCCTCTCTCCCTCTCCACCCATTCTTCCGATGAAGCTCTTCACGTTGAGCGCGTACAACTTTATTGCCAACCACACGGTCAGAAGATACTCGACGAAGCAGACGGGACAACCGCCAGTTTACCACACGATCTTGACTCAGGAGGATCTCGTCCGATATATTCGGATGTTGAAAATGTGTTTATTACAAGTTTGTGGAACTTGGATCATCGTGTGGATGGCTATTTTTCAGAATAAGCCGGTTTGTTCAACTGTAGTTTATCAGACTTGTTTCACCATTTCCATCGCGCGGTGACTCGCGGACGAGCACGTCAATTACTGGAATTCAGGTCAACATCACCCGAAATACAATCAAAACAAGAAAAACCGAATGGCCATCACGAATATCACTATAGTAAGGAACAATGCACGTCGATGACCGTCTCCATCATTTCTCACGATTCTCCCAGCAATACGTCTCTCTCGACGACAGAGTCCCTCCCACCCCACCTCAACCGGTTTCATCTGTCTCTCCGACCAAACAATCACAACCATCCCCATCTCTTTCAGATCTCGTCTACCTGCTGATTCTCCAGCGCCAGATCCACCCATTGTCCCGTCTCTTTCCCTTTCCAGTATCTGTTCATCCACCCACGCATTCGGGACACCCCCTCTTCTTTCCGAACCAAACGGACCTCCTCCAAAACTCGATCTCTTCGTCGCTCTTTGTTGTCCCCTCCAAGAGAAACGGTGGCGATACAAGCACGCGAAAGTCAAAGAGAAAACGACGATATTCCTGCCAACCCGCCGATTTCGCCGCAGATTCAGCACTTCGTGAGGCTGACGAACGCGCTGTCGCTCTCGACGCTGCGGTCGCAGTCTTATCTGAACCAGAGCAGATTCTGGTCAACACCGAAGAACTCGTCAAAACTGGAAACAGTCGACACGCGATCGGGCTGACCAGACACCGACCACGCCTGGCAACCGCGGCTCGTCTGCATCTCCACCCGCTGGCAGCACGACTCCTTCGCCGCACTCCCGCAGCGAGTCTCTGGACGAGCAGGACTCGTTCGTTGCGAAGAGTATCGATGGTAAGGGAGGAAGGACTTCGATCCAGCTCTTCCCTTTGATGCCTCACTCCTCTCCACAGGCGACATCGAAACAATTGCCACTTTTGTGAGGGCTGATCGACAGAAGAAGGGCCTTTCGCCGCATCCCATCTGCACACAACACCTTCGGCAGTTCATTTCCTCCCCTTCTATCCGTCATTTTCTTTCTCTTCGGGTTCTGGCAGGAATCAAGGAGGCAGAGACACGGGTATGATTCGCAACCTATCATCAGACTCGAGAACAAGCAGAACGGATGAGCATTCCAACATTTTGAATCTGTGGACCTCACACTGAAGGGAGAAACAAGAACATCAATCACGAAGTCAACACTCGTGCGACTCAACAGAGAGCAACCCATCTCAAGTGAAGTTTCTCGGCTCAGGACTCATCAGAACTGCCTTTTTAATATTGTGAACTCAACGCTTTCGCTTGACGCTCTGATTTTCGATGTGGAGTCTCTTGGTTGCACGAACGCAAAGCTGGCCATCCCTCTCTCCGACACTGTCCTCGCCGTCGCGATGTGCGATTGTGGAGACATCCTGTGTGTCATTTAGGACTCTGTTCTCCGACTGGGCCAGCTGGCATCGCCGATTGTGGTCCACCACACGCACCACGTTCGCAATCAACTGCACAAAACATCATGTTTTCTGATGGACCTGCGAGGAAATCTGAACCCCAATCCTCGCCTCGTCATTGATTCGTCCAATATCTCGTGTGACAAAGCCACCACTCTTCCCGACAGCGAACACCAGATCATCACTCATCATTCTGTGAGCACAGATGATTCGAACTCCGAATTCACATCGCTGGATGGAGCCTCGCGAACTCGGACACTTCAAGAAGCTGATTCAATTGCCTTCATTCAAGTCTCCAACTGCCAGTTCTCCGATCAGACATTTTCTGGGAGCGGTGTTGTTTTAGTAAGTGGAACGTTTCACGTCCTCCGTGCCTTCGACTCGCTTTTCGAGAACAACTAGGCAGGGAAGAAGGGAGGTGCATCTCAACGCATTATTCCGACCACACTTTCCACCGATGCATCTTTCGGAAGAACACAGCCGCTGAAAGAGGCGGCACACACAACTTCAATCAGCCAGACCTGATTTTCTTTGAAGACTCACATTTCGACGAGAACACGACGCTGGAGTATTGGGACAATGCGAAGGACTTCGCCTTTAATCTGTGTCGTCCAGAAGCGATTGATGTATTCTCCAAACATCTCCAACAGCCCTGTCCACACGATCATTCTCGTCAGTTTCTTCTTTTCTGCTGAACTCACTCCTCCAATCACTATGAGCAACAACGTCCACACAGAAATGAAAATCGACTCGATTGTCCTCCACTTATCGTCGAACGTCCCAAGCAGCGAGCGCAGAATCCGAGCCAGCGACATCAGAACCTCATCAGTGAACAGCACCGAGTGATGATAGAAACGAAGCGAGGGACTTCAGGCAAAGCGGCTGATGCTGCGAGTGGTGGATGTGATGATGGGGAAGAGAGGGCTGAGCAGCGACAGGATCTTCAATTTGGACAGCTCGTTCAGTTCGCGCTCTCCAACTTCATTCCCACAAACCACATCGTCCACCACCTCCCCAACACCACAATCCAATTCACACTTTCCACCAATTTAGTTCTGTGCCGTCGCATGTGGAGATAATCTACGAAGTGGTCAAGTCCAACAACGAGAGAATCGCAAAGTCGCATACCTCCTCTCTTCCGATGCCACATCTGCCAGCACACATCCATCGACGGCGACAACAGACGCACCGACAACAGCAAAGGCAGAGCCGTGCCCAGAATCGCTGGTTCGAAGGTTTTCGGTGAATTTTGTGAATCAGAATCAACACAATCGCAGTCGTCGACACTTCCACACTCAGACTCAGCGGGAACGCCCGCCCCTCAGCCCCTACCAACCCTTCTCCACTCCGCCCTGTCTCCACCCACGGCGACAGAAGGAAGTGCCGGAGTCTCCGGCCCGATCTGGCGAGGCTCGTGCTCAGGTGCGAATGTGGGCACCAGATTTGCGAGAGGGTGTGGGATGAACGACGACAGCGTCAGATGAAGCAGCTGCATCAGAGCGTCCAGCTTCACCAGCGACAGATGAACAAACCAGCAGAGTGTTTGGAGAAGCATCCCAAACTCAATCCGAACAATCGTAGCTCCTCCTTCCGAAAGAACAACATTCGTCTGGAACAGCCTGTCACAATCCAATCGACAAGCAGTGCGGCTGCGTGCGGGGGCTTCGGAAGTTAGCGAGGAAGGGCGGGTGTGGCGAGTGGGGGCGACAGAGCGGTCAGCTTCGAAGAACGTGCGCAGTGAAGTCACCAGCTGATTCGCCAGCAAAATGAACTCCGTGCAGATCGAGTCGGTGTGCAGCAGTTTCGACAGCTCCGACTGTTTGTCTCCGTCCAACGCCAACACAAAGTGAAACAGCTCCAACGCACACATCGCACGCAGGCCTTCCTCCACAACCCACTTCTCCACCAACTCCGAAAGAGGCTGCGAAACATGAAGCGACGCGTCTTGCTCGATCGACGAAGCGAAACTGCTCAGTGCCGTCTGCAGTTCAGACCAGAACAGCAGAAAGTTCATCTGCAACAGCGTTTCCGAGGACGTCGCCAGAACCCCATGCACAACACCTAGCAGTGGCGTGCAGATGGCTCAACGAGTGCAGAGCAGGGAATACCAGCGACGGCATGTTCGGCGAGAAGAAAGCGAGCAACGAGTGGAAGAATGACAGCATCGATCGGAAGAGGACAGAAACGGCAGAACCAGCTCGTCAAACAGCGACACCACGTTCGGCGGTGGAGAAGGGGACAACAGACCAAACGACAACAGCAGAGGCAATCCAAAGTTCCCAAATTCCTGTTTTCTGTGCCATCCACCGACGGACCGCGGAGAGCGGCCAGAACAGCGTCAATGCAGTTTCAAGAGACGCGCAGAGGCGACAGCTTTTCGATAATTGCTCCGGCAACATGCGTGCTTCCGAAAACAACGGCGAGGGCACATAAGCACTCCAGGCGTCGAAGAACACATATTCATCTTTAATCCATTTCACTGTATTGGTTCCATGAACCATGTTTTACTGAAACTGTGCACATAGTTCCAGAATACGTTGTCTTTTGCATCATTGAAACGGATTGATTTGAAATGACTAAGTAGATGAACAATCATGAACAACATTTATTGAAAACTCTTTCATTCGTGACAACGATATATTTCACAGGCAGCAAAATCGAAAAAACGATTCAATCAGAGAAGATAGACAAAACGCACGATTATGGTTTGATCACACAACGTTCATTGACAGAACGACTTTGGAGGTCAGAACGTCTGGAATCTCCATTTAGAAATGCAATCAATCTGAATGTGTGAAGGATAAAAGGATATTTGAAAATCGAAATGTCGGCTCGAACTTTTCCATTGCGATCGATGATCTCAAAATATTGTCCCAAGTGGTTCTTCTCAACAACACGTTCTTGGTTCCGAAGTCGGATGGAACGTATCGAAAGATTCTCGATTGTCGGCCAGCGAACAGGCTCTTGCTGCCGACGCACTTCAAGATGGAGAGCTGGACGACAATTGTGGACACGATGAGGACTGGAGACTATCTGGCAAAGATCGACCTGCGGTTGGCATATCAACACGTCCCAATCCACAGCGACTCAGCCCAGTATCTATGCTTTACCTTCCAAAATATCTACTACAGCCACACAACTCTCCCGTTTGGACTCAGTCTCTCACCACTCATCTTCACCAAGATGATGAGGGGAAGTCGTATCAAAGCTCAGGAGGAGGATCAGGCTGGTCATCTATCTGGACGACATTCTGCTGATGGGGAATCGGAGGAGGAGATGGAGAAGAGCATTCTGCTGACATTGCTGGAATTGGACAGACTAGGATTCACTGTGAATCAGGAGAAGTCCATCCTCCAACCCTCAAGGCAGCTGGAGTTCCTCGGATTCCTCTGGAAGACCGAGTCGATGATAGTGGCCGCGACGAAGATGAAGCGGAAGAAGGCGTTCGTGAAGGTGAGGGACAGGCTGACACAGTGCAGACACCAGCGCCAGTGCGTCGGGCACGCACTGGCGTCGCTCGTAGGTGTCCTCCAGTCCTTCGCCATCGTCGAGGCGGAGACGTTCGTCCGAACAAGGAACCTGACGAGGAGGAAGGAGGAGATCGTGGGAGACGGAGGATATCACAACCGAGGAGCTCTGGGGACACAGAGATCGAGGAGCTCAGATGGTGGAAGGAACGATTGCAGAGGGAGATGGAAGCCAGCATCCGACCTTTCGTTCCAACCGTGGTCGTCACGACAGACGCATCGGAGTGGGGAATGGGCGCAGTCGTCAGCTCAAAGGAAAGGAGGACACATTTCATCAGAGGACATTCAGCGAGGAGGAGAGGAAGCAGAGCAGCAATTGGAGAGAGATGCTTGCGGTCAGTTGGATCATCGAAGAGATGCAGAAGGAGAGGAGTTTGAAGGACGGGACGGACATCCTCCTCAAATCGGACAATTCAACCGTTGTCTTCAACATCAACCGGAGGAGTTGTGCCGTCTCACTCCTCCCTACCCTTCGAAACATTTTGTCGTATCTAACGCAACACAAACACAGAATGAGAGCAGTCCATATCCCAGGACGGGACAATCGTCAGGCAGACGAGTTGTCACGCGGAAGAACGGAGGGGATTATCAGTTGAGGAAGGATCTATATCGCATGGTGTGTCAGACATGGAAGGTCATCCCAACACTGGATGTGTTCGCCAACGCGTGGAACACGCAGACAGAACGCTTTTGTGCGTGGAAGAGAAACGAACAGGCGATAGCCACGAACGGGCTGATGGTCGATTGGAGAGAGGAGGTCGTCTGGGCCTTCCCACCCAACCCGCTCCTCCTCAAGACAGTGAGGAAGATGGAACAGGACGGATGCGAAGGAATCGTAGTGGCATTCGATTGGGCCACGCTCCCAGGTCATTCAGAGCTCAAGCAATTGGCGACGAAAAAGTGACACTGGGAAGGAGCACGGACGTTCTAGTCGAGGGACCTGGAGTCAAGGCAGCAGGAGCGAGCATCCCAGCTGGGATGGTGAAAGCATTCTTCGTTCCCAGGAGATCTGGGACACCCTCGGAGAGATGAAGGGACTGTCGGCGGAGGCAATCAGCAGTTGGAAAGGGCCTTCGCAGAAGAACGAGAGCACAGTATGCTGGAGAGATTAGGAGATGGGTGAGATGGTGTGTACAGGCGGGGAAGGAGTGGACACAGATTTCCGATGTGGAAGCTGCCAACTTTTGGCTCAGCGAGGAGTGGAGGTAAGAAGAACGAAGGAGGTGGCAAGATCTGCCTTGAGTTTCTTGTGCAAGCATTTGGGGATAGACGATGTGAGTGAGTCATCAGCAGTCTCACTCTTCATTCGAGGAGAGAAGAAAAGAGAACCCTACTCGCTCGAAGTACAACTCAATTTTCGACGCGAAGATTCTCATCCCTCATCTAAAAGACTATAAGGCAAGAGCATCCACTTTGAATCAATGGCAGTCCTTTCTTGCAGTCAGCCTCATCCTCCAACATGGAATGAGGTTCACTGAAATGACTTCAGTCCTTTGTGGGAGTATCCAGGTAGCAGAAGGGGACAGACAGTGATTCTCCTGGCTGAGTTAAAGGTTCAGGTCGGACTTTCGCGTGTAGTGTTGAGGGAAGACAACCTTCCGAGCGAGCTCCGCGTTGGAGATGTTCTTCAGAGGACGAGCCAACGCATTCGTTCTCTCCGACCAACAGGTTGGGAGACAACATCGATCTTCTTCAATGACGTGACGATGCGGGAGAGGAAAGTGGAGGAGGTTAGAGGTTTGGTCAGACCTCTTATGCAATCAGCGGGAATAGACGTCACCAAGTTCTCGCCCTATTCGTTGAAGCACGCGGGCATCTCGTCTCGGGTCATGAGTGGGGAGTCAATTGGGTCCACTGCACATTCAGTGCGCCTGTCCGCAAAGTCTGGCGTCATGGAAACGCATTATCTACTCCCAACACTCGCCGACACACAATGCAACCCTCAGTCGGAAAGTGAAATACACGATGAGTCTGAAGCAGTTCTCCCAAGCCCTCACTCTTCCGAGCTCAGACGAACATGATCAGTGCAGACTGATCCTCTGTTTGTCAAAGTGAGGAAGAGTGCCACCCTACCCGACGGTCACTGCATCTATCTTCGAAGTATTCTTTCATTCATCTATCTTCTGCTATTCTTTTGTGTGTGTTGAAATTCATTGACTATCGTCTGGTCTTTTCTGTTTTTCATGTTGTCTATCTTGGAGCGTATCGTTTGTTTTGTTGAGTGGCTTACCTTCTTGAATGAAACTTCTTCAGCTCTCATCGCATCTCACTTTCCTGCTCCCAAGAATCTAACCCATTACCAAACTTCTCACTTCAGATGTGGAAGGATTCTCACTCTTCCTCACTTTGACAAACAGAGGATCAGTGTCGATCCACAAATCACAATCGAGAATGTCCCTGTCTTCTTGTCCAAACTGGACGATGACTCGGACGAGTGTGGGGATGAAGAGAGGTGCGTTCGGGCTGATCACCGTCGATGTGATTGTGCAGTCTTCCGACGAGATGAATCCCGATTTCGTGTCGCCTGTTCCATCTCCCCATTCAGACTCCCAATCTCAATCAATCCATTTTCTGAGCAGTGGATGTTTCGTCGAGCTGATAGGAAGGATGAGATTGTGGGAATGTTGTCGTGGAACGTGCTGGTATCGATCTTCAGAGTTCCTCCCTTCATGTTGACTGCTCCTTGTGACAGATTCGACAGAACGGTGAACGTTATTTTGGTTGAGGAGTTGTCGAGTTGCAGAATCCCACTCGACCAGCCGCACACATCGTTCTCTTCTTCCTCGTCATCGTTGGTGAGTGGTGAGTTCACTGATGGGTGTCCAGAAAACGAGCCATCTTTCAAAACAATGGTTGAGTCGATCGCTGAGAGGAAGATAAATGACGAGAGAGTGGATTCAATGTCAACACCGACATCCACAATGTCCAATGTTGCGTCCCTCACAACAACCATCCCTTTCTCATCTCCCATCGACACTGATGATGGGATTGTCAGTGTTGGTTCGTGGTTCCCTCCATTCGAGAAAGAACGATCATCTTGTCTGAAATCGTGATTGGTGTGCTGAGTGATGCAGAGTCGATGATGGAAAGTGTTGCTCGTTTCACATCAATCCCTTTCACAATCACCCACGCTGGATCAAACGATGAACATGGTCGACTCTTCCCTCCACAGAAGCGTGTCGAGTCGGTTGAAAGAGAATTCACAAATAATGTCAGCTCGGTCGGCTTTGGTGGAGTGTCGAGCGATAGACCAGGCTTCACCGAAAACGAGGGAGACGGTGATGAGGTGTATGTGATTGTTGAGACTGGAAATTGCGTGTTGAAGGGAAGGCCATCTGACCAGCCAAGCAGGACTTCAGAGGAGGCAGCTTGGGTTGGTGATGAGGCAGCGATAACGAAGGAGAAGCCTGAGTTCAGTTTCACAGCATACGAGCCAACAAAGTTCGAGCCAGAGAGAGGAGACGAGGATTGCAGTGCCGAGTGTGTTGGGGAGACACTGATTGATTCAAAGTGAGGCAGATTTGGGACGAAGAAGGAGAGAGACGACGGAATGGAAACATCAATGTCTGCGCTCGACATCCCAACAATATCATAAGAGTGTCCATACTTCAGCGTTTTGGCTTCCCCAACAGACTCGCGAATCACTGCTGTTGTGTCAGACACATCCGAAATTGCGATGGTCAGCTCGATCTTCGTCTGCGACTGATCCAAGCTGTCGATAACTTCGACTTGGAACGATCCGACGGGCATCCGCTTCAGTTCC
>JARBJD010000624.1:0-27979 GCA_033064195.1 Blattamonas nauphoetae | reverse complement strand
TTGTCAGCAATCACGTGTTCTAATTGTTGATGAATTCCAGCACTTGATCTCCACAAATTGCCTAATAAGCAGAATCAGTATCACCCTCACAGAAATGAATCTTGTTCATGTCTAGGCACTTATACATGAAATTGTAGATGAAATTCAGATACCAGAACTCGCATTGTCGAGTGTGAATACTGCTTCTTGCAGACATGTTTTACATGATGCTTTCTCTGTCTTCGATCACGATATAGTTGTCCTCATTGATCTCTTGTTGCCACAAACTTTCATCATCTGTTTCAAATATGTTCTCTTCTCATTGCAGATTGTGATTGAGTTGTATTTCTCAGTGTTCATTCCATCATATCCGTAACTTCCATTCAGGTTGGTCTTACAGAATTGTTCTTTCCTTTGTTTCCAACCTTCATTGCTTCTATTCTATCATTCATGAATGAGGTCACAAATGGTTCGAATCCAGCATGTCTCGAGAATACCATTACAGTCTTAATGTCGTCGACAATGAAGTGGCAATAGTCGATGAGGAACCACAGATAGTATGTCGAAAAGAACATATACTGATCGTGTGCCTCAAGAGTTGAGTTAGCTTTCTTTGTTTGTCATCAGTCTTCAATCCATGTTTCTCCAATGAATAATATGTCTTCTCTCCAATGTTCTCTTCTGTCGTATTGACTACAATGTTTCTAAAGATTGGTGGGAAGTTAATGAAACTTTGATGTACTTTCGTCTATGTGTCCCTTCAGTTCTGCTACGAATAGTGTCTTCTGATTCTTGTCATCAATAATCTTCGACATTCTTTATCTCCTGTTGCTGTACAAACATCTTCCTGGCATGCCATCTGTGATTAGTGTATGGATTGTTTTGTTCTTGATTGAGGAGAAAGCACTTGGGTAGAGAGAGAATTAAAATCAACACCACAGACATGAGTCATTTTATGTTCTGTATCTTTGAGATAACTCTTCCGTCTCATAAGGAAGGGATTGATTGAGTCACGTGTCTTTGATGTTCTTGTCGATGTTGAACATCGATAATCCACCAGTCACTGCTGCTCTCAGTTTGATAGGTTTGCTCATGTGTCAGAGTCGGGTGTCTCAATTTTCAGAAAACTCGATCCCAGGGAGTATCTCAATCACAGGGGAGAATCTCGAACACAGGGGAAAATCTCAATCACAGGGAAAATCTCAATCACAGGGAAAATCTCGGGCCACAGGAAGAATGTCATATAACATAAGGATTGAAGAAGATAGAAATTTTGATCATTAGTGGTTTAGTGGTAATTATGACGGACTTTGAGACGGCGGACCCGGGTTCAATTCCTGTCATCGACTTTTGACTTTTGATCTCTCCTTTATTTCTCAGATATATATGACATTCACTACGTTTAATAACCTTCAATACTTGAAATGAAACCGAATCAGAATTGTGTGAAGATCCTCACCCAATTTATCTCAACTCCCGTGATCGCCTCGCTGCTCTGTTCACACCTTTTCTGAATACTTAGCCGCCTGGTTTCTCTAAATTCAATCGTTCACCATCAATAGAAACTCCCTCTTTGCACAATCTCAGATCTTTCGAAACATCCGATGGGATCTGCTCGTTTCGAGAAACTTCCGACAAAAGCGAAGACAGATAGTCGAAAGGAGACGAAGACTAATACGAAGAGTGCTGTCTGGAGATATCGATTCAGGCAGGAGGAGGGAAGCTGACAGTGAACGATCCTCAAAGTTCGAACTGATCCCGCTCGTTTTCAGAAAGATCGAGTGAATCGACACGGTTTACTTTCCTCATCTCGCTCTTCTTCCATCTTCCCGATTCATTATTTTCAATAGTTGACTTCATTCCTCTCATATTTTTCCAGATCTGATTTCGTGTCTTGTTTACTCGACAGCTTTGTGCAATACGAAATTCAGTCCGAAGATCTTCACTCCTCCTTCACATGCATGCCTGAAGCTCGTCTATCCCAGCATTCTGGTGTCCAGCTTCTGCTGGACGGGATTGAGGACACCGAAGAGCGAAGTGTGATTTCTCGAATCATAAAAGCTGGCTGGGAGGAGTGGACGCGACAATGCAAGTTGGTTGGGTTTATGTGCAGTTGAGAGGAATGGATGGGCAGAAAGGAAGGAATCTGTCTCAGCCGTGGCTTCACTGACTCGCCGTGTCTTCACCAGGTATGTGCTTTTCTGTTCATTTCATCACTTCATCAATCTTCTGTAGATTGAAGATATTTTGGGTGAAGAGGCAAAAGAACTGCTCTACACTCCTCAGACACGCCCTGGCCGTTCTCTGCCGGATACAATCAGTGTCTGCCCTGTTTTGTTTGATTATCTCACAGAAACTGCCGATAGAGCAGCAAAAAGGCAATATCATTCGAATACTGTCGAAATGCCAGCATTCACACGTCTCGGTTTGAACATCTCATCATACACATGATTTCATCTCTTTTTCACCTCTTCCTCACACAGGAACAAGCTGACATCGTTTTCGGCACTCTTTCAACCGACACCATCCTTCCAATCACGAGAACTCTCCCCATCCAACCACGGCTCGCTCTACCAAGCACTCCTCGCAACGATCTCCGATTTTGATTGTGCCATTTCGCTTGTCTGCACACAGTCGTTGTCTTCGGCCTCACACCACAATCTCTTCGTCCTCACAGAGCGTTGGTGCGAGTAGCGGGATATGTGAAGGGAAGCGTGGATGAGAAAAGAGCGAATATTGCGATGAATTAGGAGGTGGAGAGTGTAATGGACTGACAATAGAACGATCTCGTTGATATTGCATCTCGATTTGACTTTCTTTCTCGTTCCTTTGCCACAAATTGGTGCTAATTGTCCATATTGCGTGTGGGTGACTGATCATGCTCATTCTCTTGATTTACTGTTCTGATAAGAGAAACGAACTGAAAGGATGATAGCGAATGATCAAACATCTGTCAATGCTTTCACATTCTTGATGAAATGTGACAAAGCCCTCCAAAACGAAAGATCGTCTGATCAACCTTTGTCTGCTCCTTTGTGAGCGACCTCTCCGATTTTCGATGTTTCATCCCTTTTCTTCGCTTTGAGTGCTTCCAGCCGTTTTGTCGCTCATCATATCCAGATTTGTCGCTAATTGTTTGAACAAGATGCGGATCTAACTTTAACATCAGAACGTGGATTAGGACGCCTTGCACAACTTCTGCGAGCAGTGGAGGATGATCGTTTGTGACTGGTATGACAAAGATTTAGGAGCAGTACTTTGTCTTTGTCGACACTGACATTGAGGACGGTAAATGGTTGGAGAGGAGACGGTGTTCGCGAGATTGAAGTGCATTGAGTGGAGTATTACAGAATCTTAATAAATGTACAGAAAAACAGTGACACGGAATGAAGATCAGACGAGAGAGAGTTCAGCATGGAAGAGACACATATTCGAAAGAAAGAGAAAGTGAATACATAATGTTCACCAATTCAAGAGAGAAGGATTGGCTCAATCTTGATTCGGCACATACCCACTGATAAAGCGACAAATGGATCGACGTCCAAATTCAAGTGAAGCGTCTCTCCTGAAGATAAATATCGATGAACTGAGATCACAACTCTCAAACCTTGAAGCTGAACGACGATTTATGGTTAATAGAAGGTCGAGCGACACGCACACAACCGCCTGAAGTAAAAGTGGGAGAATCTCTGTCAATGAAAGATGAAGAGATGATCGAGAACAATAGACATTGGGTCAGTGGCAGACATGAGGAGAGGGAGATTAAGGCTATGAATGTGAACAGAGCAGCGAGAGCGATCACGGAGTTGAGATAAATTGGGTGAGGATCTTCACACAATTCTGATTCGGTTTCATTTCAAGTATTGAAAGGTTATTAAACGTAGTGAATGTCATATATATCTGAGAAATAAAGGAAGATCAAAAGTCAAAAAGTCGATGACAGGAATTGAACCCGGGTCCGCCGTCTCAAAGTCCGTCATAATTACCACTAAACCACTAATGATCAAAATTTCTATCTTCTTCAATCCTTATGTTATATGACATTCTTCCTGTGGCCCGAGATTTTCCCTGTGATTGAGATTTTCCCTGTGATTGAGATTTTCCCTGTGTTCGAGATTCTCCCCTGTGATTGAGATACTCCCTGGGATCGAGTTTTTCCCTGAAAATTGAGGTACCCGTCAGAGTCATAGGTAATGATTTCCAGATGCAATACTTCTTAAGTTGAATTCTCAATCGAGTGAGATGTTCATCTTTGTCTGACTTGTATGTGTTGCAGTAATCACAGCAGATCTTCACGTTCTCTTTAGAATGTCCTTTCGAATTGTCGATTCGATCCAACGTTGGTCGTACTACTTGTGTGAAGTGGCACTTGCATATATAGCACACTCTCTTGCACTGTTGAACAAACCAGTCGTAATCCGCTTCAGTGACATTTTGTCAGTACTGCGATGAGCTTTCTGGTCTTGATAGATGTACGATGCAACTTTGTACTTCCAGTATTGCTTGGTGATTTTATTTCTCCAGATTGATCCACTCCATTGAAATCATCGTCGATATCAAAGTCTTTGTAGGCACGCATATTTGATTGCAGAAGCGTTGGCTGACAATGAGAGATTGTGCAACATATCCACTTTGTATTGGAAGTTCAGATCAATCAGATTGTCCAGAGGTGCAATCATACATTCGACATCTCTGATGTTGTAGAATTTCAGATATTCCCAACGGTTCTTGAATCCTTGTTTGTTCCAATCATCAAGGTACAATTTGTAATCACTGTCGGACATTTCACTGTTGTTCAGACTGGAATAGAATTCATTTTGGAGAATGGTTCTTGTTTGCTCAACACTACATCGTAGTCTGATGAATCAAATGATTCGTATGCAAAGAATGATTTCTGAAGTGTCGTATTACCTCCGAAAGCTTTGACTGCACTATCCAAAGTCATTGGTCCGGTATACGACATCATGTCAATAAAGCGAAGAACCTGTTGTGTCTTCTCATGTCGGATCAGTACTTGTTTGTACTTCGTTGTGGATCCAAGGAAACTCACCACTTTCCAATCCTTGTCAACGAGATCACGAAAGATGAGATTGATGTCGAATCTGGAACTGTTGAATCCAATCACACTGACTTCATTTTGTGAGGGTATTTCCGGGTCTTCGTAGTAGTTGTCATCTCGTACTGTCTCAGCATATCTGAAGAGTTCTCTGATCCATTGCTTCACAAAATCCTTTCCATCTCGAAGATCATAATAGATTGACTTCACACCTGATTTTGTCTTAATTGATGATGCAACGGAGAGAGGCTTCAAGTGTGAGATCAACTGAGTGTTGTCATTCAGAGAAAAGATTGTCAAGAATGAGATCTTCCATGGTTTCGAAATCGTATGTGATGTAGTATTGTGTTGGTTTGAATTCGTCTTGTCTCTTGTGTGCCATCAGAAATTCAAATGTTCGATTGTTGAGAATATGTGGAACGTATGGTCTTGGTGTCTTGTCAAGTGAGATCTTCTTCACATGTTTTCCATCAAGTTCTTTGCACTCTCTGAGATGCTTCTCAAAATCTCTGCTGTAATTTTTATTCTTCACTTGGAATCCTCTTGACTGACAATACGGACAGAGCTTGTATCCAGTGATTTTCTCAGGGTCAACAATAAACATCACATGGACGAGAGTTGCCGTCAGTGGAATCATCAGAATTGGAAGAACTCTTGCATCATCATTGTCGTTGATGTACGATTGACTGAGGAAATAGCGCTTCTTGTCTTCATCATATTCATAAATGTGAACTGTGATGTTGTGTCTAATCATTTCTTTCTCCAAATCACATGCAATATCAAATCCAGGATAATTCTGAAGATGTGGGGTCAATTGTCGAGATTGGAGATGAGTGAGATTCATCCATTGTGCGAACAATCTGTAGGCTTCACTGTTCCTCATATTGATAGATATTTTCTTGCCTTGAACTTCAGGAAGTGTGAGGAATGATTGCGCTTGAAAGAAGCAGATATTGTACTCAGAATCGATGTATCGAACATTCCTCGTTTTGATGTGTTCAGTGAGAATTGCATTGGCTTTTCCTGCAACTGGGAATCGATAGACTGCAACCAGTATGGAGTGGAATGCAATGTACATTGTCTTCGTATCCATCAGTGTTCTCTCTTGAGATTCTTTGATTAGATTGATTGCATATTTTGAATACTCATTGATGTCGCCTGAACTTCTGATCACAGTTGGGAAGCTCTTCGATGTATTCTCCAATTCTGGTCTGAAGTCATTGTAAGTTGTCTCATCTTTGTCTTTTCTCTCGATGATCTTTCCAAAGTCAATACAAATCTTGAATGGATGATCTTTCTCTTTGTCGAACACTGCTTTAATGAAGGTTGTGATTTCCTCGACATTCTTCAGATGATTGTGGAAGTACAACTGATATGGTTTTCCATTATCTTCAACCTTCTCGACCTCATTCTTTTTGAACTTCCTTCGTGCATCCATGAGACAAGAATTGAATGCTGCTTTGTCTCGTGGTTCAGCTAATAATATGCATTCTTCAAATCCCTCAAAGTCTGCACTTCTCTCTTTCCATTTGTTCATTTTTCTTCTGAATGATTAACAGATTCTTCATCCAATGATCCATCAGTTTCTCTTCAATTGATTTCAGTTTCCATGTCATTCTGAACACCTGCTTCTTCAGTTCATCTTTGTTCACTCTTGGATTTTCTTTCATGATTTGCATTCTTGCTTTGCTGTCTTCTTCATTCATCATTGCATTGTTTTTGTGCTCTTCCAGTTTGTGAATAAAATCATCAATCTGATAGTTGGTAATATTCCTTATCTCTCCGTCAAAATGGAGATCTGGATTCTTGAGCATTGACAAGAGATATGCGCGATGATGTTGGTAGTTTCTAATGTTTGGATTATACGTTCGATCATAGCCATGTTCATCCTTGAATTCAAAGGTGGTGTTTGGAAATAGTGTTCTAATTTTCGTGATGCTGTCTGTGACAAATTTCAGTGTCGCCGCCATTTACTACAAATTAAAAAATCCGAAAATAAAAAAAGTTGAGCCTTTATTTCTGTTTTCTCTGATGGGGCTTTATCGTTGCCTTTAGCCAGGAATCAAGTCTAATTCTGAACACTTCACTTCCGCCAATCTCTCGATATGTGAATGGAACCAGAACTTTGGTGTACTCACCTACGAGTTCACAATTGTATTTCTTCAGTTCATTTTCGACGAATGATTGAGTGTAGTGTCGACGTTTCGCTAAGTGAGGTCTGTTTCCTTGATTCCACAACTTTGGTTTTATTCTCCATTCAACTCCCTCATGAACATACGTCACCGGCACATTATTGCTGACATACTCAGAGACTAGCGAACAGTTCTCTTCTTTCATTGATTCAATTAATGCTTGTTCTGAACATACTCGACGTCTTTCCTTGTACATCGCGGTTGGATTCATTTAATACAAATTAAAAAATTCAAAAATAAAATTTCATTCGTGATTTTATCATTTGTGATCTTCCGAGACTTCGATTCTGTCATCGATGGGTTCGATCAGTCTTGTTTGATCAGAGAAAGTACTTCAATGGGACACGATCCTCTCATCTCGTTCCTGACGTCTCTTTACCGTTTGATTTAGGTGTGTCACGCTTTCTAGTTTCACATTTGTTCTCTCTTCTTTTTTGTCTCTTCATTCTTGTTCTCGATCCTTCACTTTTTTCTGTCTCTCTCGTTCAGGTACATCACATTGTTTTATGAACGGTGGTTTCATTCCCGACTTGTTTTGAACAGGTTTGCTCTCTTTTTTGATAAATCTCTTCATAAAACTTTCTCTTGTACCAGATCGGATCGAACCATTGACAACCTCACAAAGCTGGTACACCGTTGTGTCTTATCTCCCAAAAGGATGTCTCTCGTGATTTACCAAACAGGTTTGCTCTTCTTTTTTGTTCATCTCTTTATAAAACATCTTCATGTACCCAATCTGCGTGATCGTCCATCGTTGGTACACAAGTGTGTTTTATCTCTTAAAAGTGTATCTCTCATGATTTTACTAACAGGTTTGCTCTCTTTTTTGTATTATCTCTTTATAAGACACAATGACGTACCAGAATTTTCACTTCACTTTTGACATTCTCTTTTCTGGTACAACACTTCACTTTATCCTCTCATTTTCACTTCATTGTCAATTTTTTCTCATTGTCTCTCACTTTTTTCAAAAATTCAAATTTAAAATGACGTGAACAAAATTTTGATCCTCATCTTTGCTCGAGAAACTTCGTGATTCATCGATAAAATTGTATGCGTTGGTACACCACTTTGTTTTACTTTCATTCAACTTTCATTTCACCTTTTACACTTCACTACTCTTCGATTTGTACTCTTCATTTTTTCTAAAACACATTCGTGTACCAACAAAACGCGATCTGAAGTGATCATCCAGATCAGGTACACCACTTCACCTTATCGTTTCATTTCACAACTATTTGATTTCAATTCTCTTATTTTATCAAAACAAGGTAGAACACAGAACTAAAAATGTTTGATCGTCAAGATAAAAACGAACTGGAAGATCTGGTACATGAATGTGTTTTATCACTTCAAACATTGTTTCCACTTCACAATTTTGATCTCTTTATTGACATTTTTGCTCTAATTTTTCATAAAACAAAGTGGTGTACCAACGAGATTCAATCTGAAATGATCGGTGAGATCTGGTACATGAATGTGTTTTATCGTTTAGTTCTCACTTCAATCATTGTTTTTTACTCTTGTTTTCTGAAATTTTGATGAACGCGTTCATAAGGTGAAGTGGTGTACCAACGAAGTGAGAAAAACAATGACTGGAGAGATCTGGTACGTCACTTCACCTTATCGTTGCTAACATTGTTGCACTTCACACTTTTACTCTAATTAGAAACATTTTTGATGAACGCGTTCATAAAGTGAAGTGGTGTACCAATGAAAAGCGAACAACAAAGATCGTTCAGATCTGGTACGAGATTTTGTTTTATCGTTTACTTTTCACTTCACTCACTCTTTTTTTCTCTTTGTTTGTGAAATTTTGACGAACCCGTTCATAAGGTGAAGTGGTGTACCAACGGAACGCGAAGGATCAAGATCGTGCAGATCTGGTACATGATTTTGTTTTATCGTCTCATTCTCACTTCACTCACTTGTTTTTCCTCTTTTTTTGTGAAATTTGTCTGAACACGTTCGTAAATCTCAATACTTTCCCACAATTTTCACTTTTTCCGTCTCAGCCTTTGCTATCATACTTGCCCACTTCATTGTTGCTTCATTCACATTCTTTTGTTCCAATTAAGCAAAAAAGTTGATAAAAAATGAGTTGTTGTGATGTGCTCGTGAGGTGTAGACGGTCGAAAGAATGCTCGTGAGATGACGAAAATGAAGAGGAATGACGAAGAGATTGAATGTGAAACGGTGAAAGAAAGATGAGAGAAGAAAGGGGTTGAAGGTGTTTTGAAGTGACAAACACGGTGAAAACGTGAGATGTTGAAACACGAAAATGTGACATTATGGAACAACTATCCGACAAAAGTGTCTCGAAATTTGAGCACAGCTTTGTCGGACAGTGAGAATGAAGGATTTGTGGGAGAAATTCGGGGCAAAATTCATATAGTGAAAATGTAGGCGGAAATGATGCGTCAAATGTGTGATGTGAAAACCGACCCTCCAGAGAGAACTAATGTCACCAGTAAACTCGAAATCTCAAAAGCGTCGCTTGAGTGTGTTTGTGAAGTGGTTGACGTGAAAATCGTTAAAAATGAAAATTGAGAAAAAATTGTGAAAACGATCGAGGTGTGAAATGGTTCGAACCAAAAGTCGCCAGAAGGCGTTCTTAACTGTTCTAATGCTAAAAGGCGTCATAAGAGGACGATTCCTGAGCGAAAGATGATGGAAGACAGGGTCCATACCTTATCTCGAAAATTTCGACTCGTAAAAATCCTCAATGGGTCGGATCAAACTTTTTTCCAAAAGTGTTTTTATCGCGAATTTCACCTTCTGAAATCGATTTTGTAATTTTAGAAGGTGTTTGAGGTGTGTTTGAGCCATATAGCAGCAGTTTTAAGCAAGTTCTGAAAATCGACTTTTGGTCCATTTTTGACCACTGTTCGGTACGTAGCTCCGCGAATTCTCAACCGATCTTCATCGGGATTGTTTTGATCGACGACTCACATCGTCCCCGACATTTTAGAATTTTTTCGATTTTTTAGAAGTGGTTCTCAAGTTGGATTCACTTGATTTGTGGTCAAAATAGATTTTCGCTACTTTCATGACCTATCATGGTACTTTCTCAAGTGAGGACGGTCTCCAAAATACAACCAATTATCCAAGCGAACGAAATACTCATTCTTTGTTCGTAGATCGCGATATTTGAATGGTTGAAGTACCTTTGTGTATGTTCCAATGAGTTCGCAATTCTCTTTTTTCAATACATTTTCAACAAATGATTGAGTGTAATGTTTTCGTTGACAATTATGAGCTCGATATCCTTTCATCCATTTCGAGGGAATCACTTTCCATTCGATTCCTTCGTACCGGTATGTTACAAGTGAATCAGCATACTTGTATTCAGAAATGAGTTCACAATTTTCATTTTTCAATGATTCGAGAAACTTTTCTTTCGTGCAACAATTAGATGCTGAAAGATATCTCTGGCGATTCAGATGTGGTCTGTATCCTTTGACGAAATTATTGACATACGCTCGATAAATGTCATCTGGTTTTTCTTCGTGCACGTATTCGAAAGTACTCGCCGTGAGATATGTTTTTCCTTGTCGATTGAGAGTTGGTGGTGACTTCAGAATCAATTTTTCTTTCTCCAAAATTTCCAGTAGTTGAGTTGGTGTCAATAAGCTGCTCATTTTATCCTAATTAAAAAATTGAATAAAAAAAGAAATCGACTTTGTTTTCTGAAAGCACTCAAAATTTGCTTCAAAAAAGACGCTTCAAAAGAGGTCTAAATATTTGACATATTTTTGGAATTTAGGTCAAATATTGACATCGTCAAAATACATAAAAGACTTTTAGTTCAAGATTCAAAAGTGGGTCAATCGGAATTGAGATTTGACTTCTATTTATCGATCGAGACCAACGTGGTTCTCCAGTCTTCTCTATAACTACTATAGAAATAGGAAAATATGAGGGTAGAATCAATGGAGAGGCATACTGGGATCCTGAATCATCAATATCTCATTTCGTTCCGCCCATTTCTGATCCGGATGTGATCAAGACATCAATTCCAGACGAATAAAGAGTAAAACACGGATAAGATGGGAAAAACAATGAAAATTCACACTGGTATTGTGATATTGGCTTCTATCAAAACAGTTAGGAGTCATTGACAGAGTAGAGATAGCAAATGATGAGTCGAGTCGATCTCTCCGAATTTGTATTTGAAGAAGACAAAAACGAGTCAAAACCGGATAGAAGAAGTGTTAAATGGAGGACTTACTTCAAATTACGGGTTCAGAGTCTTTGAAAGAAAAATGGTGACAAATACAACTTGACATGGGGAAGAAGATCAGATCATGGGACAGGACAGGACAGGACATGTCCGATTTGTCCTGTTTTGAGATAACTGCAGAAGTTGGATGAACTAATTGAGAGAACTCTACAGTGTGAATATAAGGTGCTTGTCCGATTTTGTCCTACTCTGTCCTCTCTTGGGCCGATCGTCCTGTAAACTCCTAATTAGGAGTTTGTAGGACAGAACCCCTCCAGCTCGTGATTCGCCACCAAATCGGTTTTCACGCACTTTGACGCCCTTTTCAACAATTTTAGATGGGGATGAATAAATCTTGAATGAGAAAGTTCGCTATAGTGTCAGAAAAAGGCAATGCAAAATTGGAGTTTTGAAATCGTCTTTTTGAGACATTCTCAGGCATTGTTCTGAACAGAATGGAGACAAAGAATGTTTGACGAGCAGAGAGAAGGTGAATTCAGACGAAATAGAGGCAGATAAAGGTGCATTTCTGAATCGGACAGGACCTCTGTCCTCTGTCCTCAAGATCTGGTGCCCTGTCCGTCCTCTTCACATCATAATATATTGTGGATTGGATTCTCACAAAGGACGCTGATGGTGGACTTGAACACATTTTCCAGGCCAGAACATTTGACGACACGGATGTCCTGAAATATTTCGATAGTGATCTTATTTCGTTCATCATTGAAGACCATGTATGCTTTGACGTATTTCACCATTCCCCGCATCAGGAGGGAGTTCGGGATCAGGACTGGAATCATCACGACAAGTGGAATCATGGCAACCCACTTGAAATCGAAGATGAGGAAAATAAATGGGATGTCCAGGTTCAACGGAATGCCGAACAGCGGAATGAGCATTGGATGCATCTCAGCTACGGTCCGAGCATCGGCAGCGACAAGCGAAAGGATCCAACCAGTGTCTGCTGATCCAGCTGATGCCATCTTGTTGATCCGAAAGATTGTGTCGCATAATGGTCCCACAATTGGAGACCGTGTCCGAGCAGAGAAGTGGAAGAATAGTCGCCCGGAGTTCGCGTCAAACAGTGATGTGATGAATGGAGTTGTTCATATCCATCAGTGTTGGTCCGTCAGCGTTTGTTGGACCGTGGAAGGTGGTTGGAGTGCGAGAGGGAGCTGGGGAGAGCAATGGCGTGACAGTTGGATTCAAAGTTCCCAGTGCACTTTATGTTGAACATTGGACTCAATTTCCGTCTCGTTAACGTTGACAGATGATTGGAAGATCTGGGGAATCGCTCTGTTGGATTGTGGTTCTTGTGGGGAGACTTCGGTTTCTTGCATTTCGTTCGATTGTGGATTCACCTGAGTTTCCTTCGCTGCAGCCAATTTCGCTTCTTTCTTTCGTTGTTCGGCTTTCTTCTTCAGCGCTGTCTCTTCTGCCTGCGTCAGAGGGATTGCTGGAGCTGAACCACACTTGAACTCACCATTCGTAATCTTGAGTGCATTCGCTGGGTCTGTAAGCCTTGTTTCAGCTGTTTCCACAACTTCCTCCATTTCTGGAAGATAGAGAAACTGTGAGAGACGATTTGTGTTGATCCGAATCATCGGTAGGGCCTCCAAGAACATCGGAAGTGTCGTGGTCGGCATCGTCGTTATCATCATCAGATAGCCCATGTTGGGCATCACAACTGTCGTAAAATTGATTGGATCGTTGCCGTATACGGCACAAGGCACAGAAAAGGATGCTGAATGGATATAACTCCCTTGGAAGGCGACTCCGTTGCGCCCTTCCTTATTCGTCCCAATCTGTTCATTCAAACTCCGTTAACGTTACTGTTCTGAACGTAGAAACCAAAGAAATACATGTCAAATAGTTCACAAACTGCAGATGTTCAATAGAGAGAAACCTGGAAACCATGATCCAAGAAAACAATACAGACATTCCTATGAATAGCGGGTAGAACGCATTGCGAATTAATTTCATATATTTCGATCCAGAGAGTTCTGCAATGTCTCATTGCACCGACAATTTCTTCTGCGATTACGACTGTGGTGCGACGAGTGCAAGGTGGGAAGACAAACTAAAAAACAGCATTAAAGATGAAAAAAGCAAATAAAGAACACACGGAGATAAAGAAAAAGGACTTTTTGTTCAGAATCGAGATTAGAGGCGCGTCAGAAAGGCGATTGAATGTCAAAGAAAAAAGCTGAGTAGATACGGCGACATCAGTGAATTGAGCGGTTGTTTCATCAGATATAAGAGAGTTTTGCAGAGGAA
The DNA here is from genome assembly GCA_033064195.1 of Blattamonas nauphoetae. NCBI lineage: Eukaryota > Preaxostyla > Oxymonadida > Blattamonas > Blattamonas nauphoetae. The sequence continues at coordinate 14,253 of JARBJD010000624.1, read as the reverse complement.
AAGTTGTCGGAAGAGCTCGGAGGGTGGAAGAAGTCATTGGTGGATGATCGTGAACTGTGCGAATCCACGATGACTTCGCACTATCCTCAAAAACGCACCAGATTGAGTCGTGACCAATAGAAGGAAGAGGAGATCACGTCTCATACCTTTCTTTTGCCATTTCATTCCTTGTTCGTTTCATTTCGCTCGCCCATTTCAGAAAATTGGTTTCGATTGCATCTTCTTTTGAGACCTTATCAATCGCAGAAAGTCAGTCTTCCACTAATAAATATCAGATTATGTCACCTTCTCATCAAATATCTCACAAATTCAGCTCTCTCGTCGAATATTGGTTCGCAAGAAAAGGAAGTCCATTCTTTTATCCTGATCTCCAACAAGTAAACTAGTGATCAAACCAAACACCACATCATCGGTGTTGACAACTCATTTCACACATTTTTTCGGACAATACACTCCTCAAACCAATCCGGTCAAAATCAGGCGATTTCTATCTTCAATCTCATCCAAAGGACATGGTCAATCAAACAATCGCACAAATCTTATCTGTTTTCAGGAATCGTCTCCCAACCTATGCCATTCTGAGTCAATCACAAAAGAAACAGACTCCAATCGACAGTTCACTGCGATTCGCATTTAGACTGAACCAGACATATTTATCCAACTTGGTCGTGTTTGATCCCTTTTTATCAACATTTTCAGACATGACAATAGTCAGTCGCCATTCAGTTCCCGTGTTTGCTTCGAACCAACTTCTGAAGTCGACCATATCCTTTGCGAGAATAAACTCGGGATGTGATATCACTAAAAACAAGAACAAAGTCGAATAAGATTCTTTTGAATGACACACGAGACATTGGGAAGTCATTTTCTGCGATCTGATCACATTGTCGGATATCACCGTGTTTTGGTTGTTTGTCCTTCAAGCTCCAGTTTCAGCATCAAAACATTCACTGTCTGATAATTTCCAGTTCAACAAAACAGAAACCTCACATGTTCGTAGACAAGGACGACAGAAGAAAGTTGTGACCGTTTATCACTATAGAGCTCGTTAGAAGAGAAATGTAGATGCGTCGTATGATCTCACTTCTTATTTGGTTTTGTTGTCTGATTTATTTCAAAAAATTCGAAAGTGTGTAGTCATCGTGGATTCGCACAACTGTCCAACGTGTGATTCCCGCAGTTCGAAACAAAAGATCGCAAAAGGAATATGACACCGCATGTGTCAGACGATCGTTGAGAGGGAGAAAGGAACGAGCGAGACGAAGGCTGAGAACGGCAAGCTGTGAGAGAGATAGAAGATAGTGATGAGAAGAAACAGTTAGTACAAGACAAAATGAATAGAAAACCAGTATATTTGATGTGATGCCATCTGTATTCACACATACAAGCGATCGATGAACACTAAATTGGCAAAGGAGCGAGTTTCCACCTCTTTGAAGATCTCAGTTGGAAGGAGGTTAAATGAACATGATACTCCCTTTCTTAAGACTGTTTGTTCAAACAAACAGGAATTAGAAGTCGAAGGAGAAGGAAGAGAAGGAAAGGAGCCCTCCATCGGATAGAGGATCCATAAAAAAGTTAGGCATGTAAAACAGCGATTTCTCACGATTCAGGTGTTCTAAAGAAAAAAGAAACAAAATTCAGATAAAATGAGTGTGTATGAAGTGAAGGAAGCAATAGTGTGAAATAAGACTGACAGTCAGTGGCAGATCCACCCACATACAGGGTGAGCCAATTGTAACCTGTTCCAAGGGCTGATCAAAGTCAGTTTTGAAAAAAGTGAGAAAAGAAAGTCTCAAGACGTGAAATGTCAAGAGAGTGATCATTACATCTCAATGGAATTCTCGTTCGTTTATTGTCAGAGTTGGGGGTTGGCGAAGGTTTTGCCATCATTCGCAGACTGTACTGTCCTCGATTAAAGTTCGAAATATACCCGCGGATCGAAATTAACCCGCGGTTCCTCCACTGGATTGTGATAAATGGATGTGAGTGTTGAATGTCTTTTCACGTCAAGATTCATGTCCGGAACTGAATTTGTCGAGAATTGGAGATGAATGTACCAACAGAAATCACAATCGTTGAAATTGAGGGTGATTGTGCTGGAATGGCCATATCATTTTTATGATCAGATCAGAAAATCACACACCACCCGAGCTATCGACAATATCAAAACTTGCATCCCAGCTAGAGTACCGATCTATCCCAAATCGTGTTCAGCGTGGATTGTTCATCCAAAGAGACCACGGAGTTCCTGGAAATCTACTCGAGAAAGCCAACGTCTGTTCTACGAATCAACTGTATAGAGGGAAGAAAGCTGAAACGGCCAACCGAGACATCGCCAAGAATGGTCGTCCATCACGACTTCTATTGCACCAAGAAAAGAGCTGGTCGAGTTTTCACTAAACGAAATCAAAGAAACTGGAAACATCGATAAATCAAAAATATTGAAAAAGTATCGTTCTTTTCCATTCAATCCCTTCAGGCAAAGGATATTGAGGAATCGAGTGGACGGTATGATCCAACAAGACCTTTGCTATCCAGACAGTGGATCAACGGGTTTATTGGACGACACCCAGAACTCCGCACATGCAAACCAAAGTTCTCTGAAAATGCAAGGATCGAAGCATCAACCGAACAAACCATGAAATTTTGGATTTCATTGCTTGGAGAAACAATAGCAGACTTAGACATCGATCCTGACTTGATCCTGAATTGTGACGAAACATCGGTGATTGCTCGTCAAGATACAAAAACACACATGGTAACCGCGACAGACAATCCTGTGGCACTATCTCCTTCACTTCCAAGACACGAAAATGCTACGTTGTTCGTCACGGTGTCAACGAAAGGCATTGCCCTCTCCCCATTCTGCTATATCCCCGCAAAATTAACAAACATGAATTCACTGATTTGGAAATTCATGGATTTAAAGTCATTTTGCAAGGAACTGGTTGGATGACAAGATGTATTTTTGAAGAAATAGTAGAATCGATGTTGATCCCGGAAATCAACAATCTCAGGCAACGATTGAATAAACAAGGGAAAACAGCACTGATAATCACGGACGGCTGTTCTTCACACACATCCGAACAGGCAATTCGAACACTAAAGCATCACAACATTCGTCTCATTCTAATTCCGCCGCACACCTCTCATGTTTGTGCTCCACTGGATCAGTATATATTCGCAACTTTCAAGCAAGTATTGTCAACAATGTTCAGTCCACCACCAGGTTGCACGGAACAGGAATATAAAGCAGCCCTGGTCGCTGCTTTTACCAGGTGCGTTTGTGAAAGCAACTACACCTGATATTATCCGTGCATCATTCTCAGCCACTGGTATTTCCCCACTTTCACTTGAGGCACTAATCAAAAATCTTCAGAAATATCAAAATGGTGCGGGCCATCAGTTAGATCGCGTTGGAGAAGATACCTCTCCTCAATCTCCTCCAAACTCACCAATCCTTACCCATCTCCTACCAAAATATGTGGGATGCCTTCTGGACACCTCAGAAGAAAGACAAATCGATCCGACTCTCCCTAAATCTGAACGATTGAGAATGATTATGCAAGCCCCACCAGCCCACCCACCTCCGCCAACTCAAACTCAGTTTCATGTGGTTAAATTGAAACGAACGCAATCAGGACCCATCTCACCGTCGACTGCAATCCTTGAGCTCGAACAGTTCGCCTGCCACCGAAAGAAACGACCCATCACATTCTTCTGACATTTCTACAAGGACGAGAACCTCTAATTCAAAGTTTCTGTCGAATTTCTTCTCACCATTGTCCTCTTTTCTAGATACTTTTTTCGAATCACGAAATGAAATTGAAATGCGTTTGAATGAGTGTCGAAAGAGATGAAGCAAAACGAACACGATTGAAAAGTCGAAACTTGCACCATCGGGTTAATTTCGATCCGCGGGTAAATTTCGAACTTTAGAAAGAAATCAGTGAATGAGGTGGTGAGTACACAAAATAGTGACAATGATCTTACTTTGTTGGTTGTTTTCGAAATGATGGCAAGAAAAACAAATTGTGGGATGAAGGTTACATTTGGCTCACCCTGTAGTTGGGTCAATTCAACAAAAGAGCCAAATTTCAGTTTTTATGCATAAAAACAGGTATTACGACTATTGTGACCGACAATATATCACTTTTTTACTCATAGATGGAAGATCTCGATCATCGGAAAAACTTCAATTTCTCCGAGATCCGACCCAAAATTAAAAAACTCAAGTCAGTGACTGTCAGTCGGATTTCATGATTTTAGGAATTTATGGTCAGGTCAGCCATGTATATGCGAAACTGAAGGAATCTCTGAGAGGAAAGGACAGGATCAGATATTTCGACCCTTCCGCCGTTTGTCCTTCCAGCTCTAATTTCTGGTTTAATCAGATGTTTTCTGAGATATTTCAGACTGAATAAGCTCAACCCTCAAGACACAGGTCGGAACGTCAAGTCAAAAATCAAAGCGACTGTCTTTCACTCTTCCACTCGAATGAAGACAACACATGATGAGATACGTGATGAAGAGACCAATTGACATTTGTTTGATTTCATATTTTCAATCGACTCGAAACGATGAAGTCGTCGTGGCATCTCACTTTTCAAATTACCATCTTTTCTCTGTCTATCTCTCCATTTCAACAATGATTTGATTGATCTCTGTTTTTCTATCGAAATTGTTGCTGAAAACCAAATTGAACAATTCCAATGAGTGTTCTTGACAGAGATCGGATCCATCACCGAATTGGATATATCACCCACAAACTGACCAACAAGGCTGGTTTGGTTGTTGGCGTCAAAAATATCCCCACAGAACTCTGCTGTGAAGAGAATAAAACATACGTCAATATCATTTCTCTCATATTGCGTGCTTGCAGTTTAACCTTTCCGACTGTACATGTGTAGAATGTTTACCGAAAAACCGAGAGTATACTTCTACATGAGTGACAAGGCATAAAGGCGTGTTAGTTGTCAGTCCCTTTTTTGTCACTTCACTTTTGGTCAGAACAATTCGAAGCGTACTGTGCGACGACGAACTGCAGATCGTGGGCTCTTCCATCGAGTGATGAGGAAGACACCAGTACTCACCACTCTACAAAAACATCAACGTCTAGAATTTGTGGAGGCACACCTCGATTGGACAGCGGCTCAAAGGGAGAACGTTCTTTTCTCTGACGAATCCTCTGTTCAGTGTGGATGCAATCATGGTCAAAAGTGGGTTTTGAGAGAGTTGGATGGAGAGTGGGACGAACCAAACATTCAGACAACCTCTAAATTTCCGACCATCATCAAATTTTGGTGTTGTATGTTGGCGGCTGGTCCAGGATCGTTTCACATCATCGATGAATCGATGACAGGGGATTACTATCTTACGATACTCCAACGACATCTCGTCCAGAACGGTTCTACACTGTGTGGACCTGATTTTGTGAATCAACCGGACAACCATCCAGCTCATAAAACCGGGAAAGTCCAAGATTACCTCGAACGACTCGGGATTACCGTGATGTCCTGGCCACCAAACTCACCAGACTTCTCCCCGATTGAGAATATGTTTGCAGTTTTGAAGCGGTACGTAGCGGATCGATCTCCAAAGTCGATCGAACAGCTGAAAGCAGTCACACAACAGGAGTAGTTGGGCATTGACAGAGAGTATCCCCAAGCACTATTCGCATCAATGCCCGATCGTATGCAGGCTGGGAAGCGTGCCCGCCGAGGAGCGACTATATACTGACGTACTTCACTCGGAACTTTTTCCTCTTTTTGCTTTTTATCATCCCACAAACTCATTTGACACTTCGTTTTGCACAATGTTCATTGAAACGAGGAGAGTGGGTGACGTAAACTATTGTCCGTGACTGTTGGGTCTGATCATCGAATCTGTGTTTAGTTCAACTCTTTGGATTGACAGTTTGATATAGTCTTGTTTTCACGATCTCTTTAGCCCAAATCTCCTCGTTTTACGTTTCTAGACGACTTGATCCAGCAATGTCATGACATGATGAAATTAAGTCGCAACTTCAACTCCATGAATCACAAGTTTGCTTTCTTCTTGTTTTCACTCTTTTGTGCCCAAATCTCCTCTTTTTTCGTTGAAAGATATCCAGATCAACGTCAGTTTTGACATGTACGAATCCTCTCGAGATCGCGACACTATCGATCACCAGTTTGTTTTCGTCTGGTTTTTCCTCTTTGTCTCATCCTGATAGTTTCCGATTCTCGCCTCTTTCTTCAGGAGAAACCTGAATTGAAAGCCAACTGTTGTGAGGATCCTCTTTTTTGTTGTCTCTCTCTGGAATTTCTCAGACTCGGACATTGTTTTCATCAGAGAATGGAGAATTACTCGAGGAAGCTGAAGAATTAGCGACAAAACGAAATATTGAATGCCCTGCCACATTTGGAATCAAACAAGTCGCTCGCATCTGTAGTGATCGGCCGAGTGGAACAACAAGTGCCCTCCTGGCGACAACTTCGGGTATCCATGCTGCTCATGACCCATCCCACCTGCCAAGAGTGATGATGGAAACAGATTCCCCGTTGAGCACATCCTTCCTCATACTCATCCATATCAAACAGGGTCTTCTGTCAAACACACTCAAAGATACATATCGACACTGCAGATTCCACTGAACAGCTCCTTCCTCTTGCCCAAACTTCCACAACGTGTCGTTGACTGTGAACTACAAACTAGGTGATGAAGAAGAGTACCCAGTGACAGACAACATTGGAATAGCATAATTTTTGTTTTCCGAGCTTCGTAACAAACAAAATGTTGTCTTTATCACTTCATCACATCTCTTTTGAATTCGACAAACGATTTTGAATGACAAGAGTGGGAAAAGATGGATTGATGAGATGATCGAACGAAAACAAAAAATGAAGGGTCTTGACACAAGAAATGAACTCTTGACGAATGCAGAAGAAATTTAAGCACTTTATCCCCAACATGATGTGGGTATTCACCTCATTTTGCTTGTCAATTCGTTCACCTTCACGTGTATCGTCGTTTCTCGTTTCTCTTTCCTCTTCTACATCATTGTTTGATTCATCAATCATTTCATGCTATATGTCTCCTGTTTCATCTGTTTAGTTTCTCAACGCAGAGATCACTCACACCTCCTCATTTTCTGACAAGCTTCCTCGCTCATCAAAGATGGACACGGGTGGTTGCGATGGTAAGCTCGCACAGTCACATCACACTATTTCAGGTATCTTCTCCCAATTTCACTTTGTTGATTTCTTTTTGTGTGTCGTCGCAACTCTCTAATCTTTCTTACTTTTGTTCATCGCTTTCAAGATATGGCTTGTTCTACCCTCTCCTCTTCACATTGGCTCGTATCTCATTGAGTTTTCGCATTTCTTTTTTCTAACTTCAATCCTTAGTCTATCAAATGTCATCCTCATTCATCTCATTTTTCATCCCTCTTTCTCGCTTTGATCGAATTCTTAGCAAAGAGAATCAGTCCTCCATCCTTTACAATTATATCATACAGTCAGTGCACAATGCGGGATTCTTTAAAAAAGCGGGATTCTCCGATTTCGATTCATCAAATGACAAGCGTTTCCGTCCTCAATCATTGATTTCAGTCGTGTCATTTGAGCCCATTTAACGTGTTCGATTGGACTTTTTTGCATTGGAAATGTGCTTTTTTGTTGAAAGGAATCAAAAAGATCACAACTCCACACCGACGAGCTATCGAGCGAGAGCTCGGGAAGACTGAATATTTCGGATTGTCAAGGGCTGAAAAGGTGACAAGGATCGAAAACAAACTCCATCTCAAAAAGGGCATCGTCAACAGAGTCGTTGGAGCTGGGAGGTCTTCTCTCTGGAGAGCAAGACGGGTGGTTGCAAGTAGACGTGATGTAGGTGTCCCAGGTCGTCCAAACAGACTTCGGAAGAAGCAGCGAGAAGATTTGCTGTCTATATTCCAAAAACAGAAAACTGATCGTGGCACCGTCAAATTGTCGGTCCTTCAACAAGCTGTATCGTCTTTTTTCAGTTCATTTTTACATTCAAGGCCGAAACGATGCTGAAAGATGAAATGGGGAATGAGTATGACGGCAGACCTTTGAGCCCAACGTGGATCTACCACAACACTGACGCGGTGAAAGATCTCGTTGTTTCCACACCTACTGTAATGGAAGCCAAAAAAAAACATGCTGCAGTCCGTCGACTATCAATGCGTGGATCGACATTCTCGGCAATATTGTTACTTCATATTCGATCGACCATCGCCTCCAATTAAATTTCGACGAAACTTCCCTGAAAGTGACAGGGAAGAAAGTACAACTGGAATTTCATTCAAAACATACTGTTCCTCCACCTCTCAAATAGCCATCAAGCACTCCCAATACAACGCTTTGTTCGTGTATCTGTGCTGATGGCACATGTTTACCACATGCCATCATTCTGGCAAAAAAGAAAGATGCCGTTGAATTTATGGATTTCAACCCAGACACCCTCATTCAGATCACAAACACGTCGGGCTGGATGGATAAGCTCACGTTTAAAAGGTATATTGAAACAGTTTTCCTTCCTTTTATTGTCAAGAAACGATCACGTCTCCAAATGACTGATCGTTGGATCCTTTTAGTCGTCGATAGTCATTCTAGTCGATTTCAGTCCGATCTACACGAGTTACTCATTCAAAATCACATTCATTTCCTCACTCTCCCGCTAAACACAACAAATCTTCTGCAGCCATGAGACGATATCCCCTTCAGGACATTCAAGAAGTCTTTTTACGATTCATATACTGAGCCAGCAGAACCAACTCGATCAGCAATTCGGGTCGCTGTCGCAGAAGGACTGAAAATTGCCCTGCAAGAAGGGTTCAGAATCAAATGTATCACACCAGTATTCTCTAACTGCGGATTCTATCCACTTTCCCAACAAAATCCTACCAACAAACTGAAAAGGCAGTTCCAGTTGTCAATAACTTGTTCCGACCAGGAATTAGTCGAATTCTGCAAGCCAACAATGATGATCTCCCACTGTCGACTCCTCACCGAAAGTCGTACAGTTGTCATCCCCAAAAGTGACAAAGCACACAATCAACCCAGACTTGCAACTGATAATGGTTTGATTACTGCCTTCTTCCGACCTAGAAGTGCCCAGACATTGACGCAGGAAACTGAACTGACAGATCTAGACAACAGGGAGGAGGAAAGAAATATCGATCGACAAATCCATGAATCTCGTGGTTCTCCACAGCTCATCGAACATATTGGCTGTTTCAGACTTTATCATGAGTAGTATAGAAGGCGAACTGGGAACCACATTGACATCGACGATACTACTGAAGGAAATTGTCAACTTTATTTTTTTATTTAATTTTTTTAATCAGTATAAAATGAGTAGAGCATTGACACCAACTCAACTACTGGAACTGTTAGAACCCGAACATTTGATTCTGAAATCACCACCAACTCTGAATCGACTTGGAACCACATATCTCACGGCGAGCACTTTCGAATATGTTCACGAAGATAAACCAGATGAGATTTATCGAGTGTACGTAAATTGTTTCGTCAAAGGATCAAGACCACATTTGAATCGTCAAAGATATCTTGCTGCAACGAATGGATGCACCAAAGAAAAGTTAATTGAATCAATGCAAAGAGAGAATTGTGAACTCATCTCCGAATATACATATTCTAGTTCACCAGTCACATACCGACATGAAGGAATTGAGTGGAAAGTTGTGCCAGCAAAGTGGATGAAAGGATTTCGAGCTCATGATTGTAAACGAAATCGATACACTCAATCATTTGTTGAAAACGAATTGAGAAAGGAAAACTGTGAACTCGTTGGACCATACACAAAAGTTCTTGAACCATTCAAATATCGTTGCTTAGACACAGGAACTGTTCATTTTGTTCGCTTGGACAATTGGTTGTATTTTGGAGATCGACCTCACTTACGTAAACGTCATGAGAGGTCATAAAAGTGACGAAATCAAAATAGTTCTTTACAAGAGATTAAAATGTTGAAAAATATATTTTTCATTTTTTTATTTTGTACTAAATGAATGCAACAGTCTTACCTTGCCAAGGCTTCGAACCCTCGGTGAGAGTCTTGCCTTTGCAAGGCTTCGATCCCGACAGGGGTCGAGAAATCTATAACCAAAGACGTCGAACGAATGCAAAGCAAGCGTTGATCGAGTCGATGAAAAAGGAGAATTGTGAGCTCGTTTCTGATTACATTCACGGGTCAACACCGGTCATTTATGTTTTCGAAGGCGTGTCATTTTTTAATTTCAATGAAAGAACAAATAAAAATGAGTCGACAAAAATACAATTCACGAATGATTGAGAAAATGATTGATCACACACTGTCGACAGCCAATGGGAATTCGTCAGTGATTGACTCACTACAGACAGAAGTAGAAACGAATCAGAAAGAGGTTGACACACTTAAGAAGACAACCGAAGCACACAAGACCGCGATATCGTCAATCCAAAAAGTGGTGAGCACAAATGGATCTATAAGTTGTTCAGCTGGTATTACAACACCAACAATTGGAGGATTGATCAACGTGAATGGAGCGAAGTGGAATATATCAGAGGGATCTCTTCCGAAGTATCCTGGAACATATCCGTCATCAACATTCTTTTCTAGTCTTTCCATTTCACAATCAATTTCAGAAACCTCAGGAATTCAGTTCAATGGTGATGGCATCGTAATGTGGTCTCCATGTAACAGACCAGCAATCTATTGCTACGATGAGGACACGGGTTCAGGAGTGTTTTCAATATCCACAACAGGAAGTTTCTCTCAATTGTCTGACAGAAGAGTGAAAAGAAATATTGAACCATACCCCGATGTTCTTGAGCAACTGAATAAAGTCGAAATTGTGCAGTATCAGTTCAACACATTCGACTCGAAGATCAGCAAAGTCACAAAGCAAATAGAGAATGAGACAGATGAAGAACACTTGAAGAATTGCATAGAGAAATGTGAATGCTTGAAGAAGGAAAGTGAGAAGAAACACATTGGTGTGATTGCTCAACAGATTCAAGAGATCTTTCCTGAAGTTGTGAATGATTCCAATCCAGACTGTCTTCAAGTTGATTATGCAGCACTCTCTTGCTTCTGTATCAAAGCCATTCAGGAATTATCCTCTATCGTCGGACAACAACAGACAGTCATAAATGAACTCATTCAACAATATAATTCACTGATTAGTATTCCAACATGAGATCAACCAGAAATTCATAATACTCTTTGGTTATTTTTCCATTGATTGTCTCTGTTGTTTCCATCTCGATTGACTCACCAGAACTGTCTTTGAACCAGATCTTCACAATAGATTGTCGAGTAGTTAATTCCCACTTCTTTCGCTTCGCAATCTGTTCGTTGCAGAAAGCAACATATGAATCATTGTGTGCATCTGTCTGGATCCAATCACCATGGATTGTGATGTGCTGAGGAATATCTTTTGAAATGACGGTTGCTGAACCATTTATTTCTTCCTTCACATGAATAAGTTTGCAGTCAAGGAAGTGAACATATTTTTGATTTCGCGAATTGGTAAAATCAGGAGGTAATTGAGCAGTGTGATGATTTTGAATTGCGAAGTATCGTTTGACCATCTTGGTTTTCTACAAAAATAAAATATCACATTTGTTCTATTCAATAACCTCTCTTCACTTCTTCATACGCTTCTTGGAGTCGACGATCAATGACATATCGCACTCGTGGTTGTCCATTTTCAATCCAGAACAACCAGTATGTAGCTTGATGTAGTGCTAGAATTGGTGGAGGAGGTCCTTCTGGAGTTGATAAGCAATATGCATCAAATTCCTGACTGATTGGGGTTCCTCTGAAGACAATGTTGATTGATTCTGCTGTCGAAATACCTTCTTCACCACCAGCGATTTCACTTCGATCTGTTGGAACCAGAAACGTGAATGAAGTTGCATCTGTTGCTGCTCTTCTTCTCAAGCCTACTCGATCAACTTCTTGGTACATGTATTTAATAGTACAAAATTCACAGATGGAATTTTCAAACTCTTGTGTTGCCGAACATCCAATGAAATCACCATTCACCATCATCATTTGATAGAACTCTGGTGAGATGGTTGACATTGGGAAATTGGGAAAGTTAGAACCAAGCATTTCGAATTGACCAACGTAGTGAGGATTTCTGAAGACAGTACATTCATTTGGTCTATCGGGGAATAAGCACATTAGATTCATGAGATTGTTGAGTTTGATACTGATGTTTGACCTCACTCCCATGGCATTCGCTTTTGATTGGAATGATTGTGTGTCAATTCTTTCAGCTTTGAGCACATACAAAGTCTTTGAATATGTGTTTATCAGAGATTGTTTTGTTGCTTCTGTCATTTCATATCCGTAGCAGATTGAAGAAGCTTTATCCACACTTGAATTGAGAACTGTCGAAGTGGAAGAAATGAAAGAAGTAGTTGCTACAACTCCGGTTGTTGATTGATTTGAAAACGCATTGTATTGGTTAACTGGATTTCCGATTTGGGTAAATTCTTGAGTTAAAACGCTGAATTCTCCGTCATGCATTCATTGCATTCGAGATTGACCTACATCATTCTGTGCCGATGTAGGGGCAACATCAGATGTATCTTGTAGTGATTTTCGAATGACAGTTGATGGTCGAATTGGACAATACACGAGTGAATCAGTTGTCAAATGAAATCTCAAACGTAGATTACCAAAGACTGAATTTGGATACTGATCAAATGTACTCAGTGGAAGTAAATTCACAAACGGAATAACCAGTGGAATTGTTCTTGTGATTGTATCTGGTAAATCTGAAGATCTCTTATATAATGGAGCATAATAGAATCCACAGACACTGTGATCCATTCTCTGAACATTTTCAAAAAGACTGTAGCAATGCTTCATATTATTTTTCTCTTCTTGTGACTTGAATGTGTGATACAGAAATGATTCGTGAACATGGTTATTCTGAAGTGTATTGTCAATGATATTTCCTTGACTATCAACGAGTCTCATGTCTCGAATTGCATCTGATGATGATTTGAATCCGAAGAACATTCCGTACAATCCAGCTCTCTCAGTCGGTGTTGAATCGCTTGGTTTAGTCACTGGTACAGTAATTGTGAGATCAATACGCAAATGACTCTTCGAAAAGTCAGTCACATCATGACCGTCATACGACAATGGAACTTCAATCTCGTCTCCTATTCTGCATGGCATAGGAGGATTCGTTGGATGCACTTCCTGAATTGAAAACTTGTGCGGTTCTGAATCCCATTGTTTTGGCAGATATGATTGCACTTCAATTTGCTCAATTAGTGTCGATGTTGGTTTGGAATGATTTGCTCTTATGCTTCTCATTTATAGAAAAATAAAAAATACAATTCGTTGGCAAGACTTTTCAATTTGGGAGAATCCCTATATCTTTGTGTAATGCTTTCAGTGTGTGATTTGGATAATACTCAACAATAGGAACGTCATTGCTGAATCGTAGGACCCACCACGTTGTTGCAGTTGTTGCTAGAATCGGTGCTGGAGGATGAGTAAATGTTGTCATATCTCCACCACTTTGACTTGGATTGTACACATTGTAGTAGGTGTCGAGATTACCTTGATAGATCGGTTGAGATCTCAAAGTGACTGGAACATTCTGACCTTTGGAACTGATGGAATCATTACAGTTTGTTGGACATCCACTCCTCTGAGTAGGAAAGCACAGAAGGAAGTCAGTGTTGTCATGAACTGGACGAACTCTTGTCATTGTTTCATTGGGATATGTTCCGTCACCAGTGAGTTTCTCTTCAACGAGAGAATCCGTCAGTGATCGCTCCAGATCATCAGGGACAGCTAGGTACGAATCAAGATTGAGAGTCGATAATGCGAACTGATAGAAGCGAGCTCCAATAGTGGTAGTCGGATTATCCGGATTGTACTTGTTGAGTAGATTCACACGAAGATCCTTCTGCATTGGATTGTTGAAGCAGGTGACTTCATTATCGTAATGACGAAACAGTAACATAAGATCCTTTGCATTCGTGAGTACCATTTGTTGAGTACAATCAATTCCTTGCGCTGTTGGTGTTTTCTGAAATGGATAGAACGAGATTCTCTCTGCCGGAATTGTTCCTGGACGATTCGTGTACATCTCCTTGAGACTTTCTTTCGCGATTTCTTTCATTTAGTATCCAGCACTCATGCAATAAACGTCATCAACGCGATAATCAGTGATGTTGGGGAATGTATGAATCTACATATTCTGGTTCA